>ML294858.1:63145-96487 GCA_005239495.1 Nicotiana undulata | reverse complement strand
CAACACAACCACATTCCACCCTTATTCCTTCTCAACATTTCCACCCTTATTGCTTCCTGTTGCAGCGTGCAACCCGATCCCACCATACAATCACATTTCAGCCTTATTACATTCTGTTGCGGCGTGCAACCCGATCCCATCGTACAATTCACATTCCACCCTTGTTACCTCTCAACTCTTATTACCTCATGTTGCAGCGTGCAACCTGATCCCACCGAACAATCACATTTCATAGCAACAATAACATCCCAGAATTCACTCACAAGGCTTCATATCATTAAGAGTACACTTTCATAACAATCGAACAATCATGTGTTCACAATAGTCTTTATCAATCAATAATTCAATCACAAGGATTCCTATCAACAAGAATACAAATTCATTACGACCAACAATCCGTATAAAAATTAAGGCACAATAAACCTTGCCAAACAAGGGGTCATGTACAATATTACCATGGTCATTTAGTTCAATTAAATCAATTCACATCTCCTTTTTCATCACTTGTTACACAACCCTTAGCACTTAGATACATTCATACATTTGGGTTCTCTACCATTCTTTTATACCAACATATTCAAGCGTTTAACGAACTTTGCACATGATAGTGTAATCACAAGAAATCATCTTTCACAGTTTCAATTAACATGATACTCGACTGAGAGAATCAGAGAACAAAATCTTACACCCCAGTACTTCAGAACAATCAATTCACATATACTCAGCAAGAAACCCATACCCAATGCTTGGACACTACAAGGTTACTCTACAAAGATTAAAGTTAGCCATACATACCTCGAGTCGAATTTTCCCTTTTTAATTTCTATCACAAATTACTGGACCGTCTAGCACCGTCAATCTATTCCACAATGTGACATATTCCACTTAGAATTAGGAAGCTTGAATTCAATTGGGCATTTTATCAAACACTATGTGACCCCCTTTAGATTACTAACCTCTTTTTGAGATTAATTACCCAAACTTGTTTCCCTTTACTAGATTACAGAGTTTAACTCACATGCATGCAAGGTCTCAACCTTAATTTTCAAGAACCAACTTATGTGTGCTTTATTCTTAACCAAAATCTGAGAAATTGGGGAAATAGGGTGAAGACTTACCTCTTTGAGTGAAGAAGATGACAATAACTCGAAAATTTCTGGGCATGAGTGATTTTGGAAAATCAAATTGGATGATGTTGAAACATTCTCTCTCAAGAACTGTCTTTTTATCCCTCTATTCTTGGTCAAAAAATCGTTAAAAATGAAGGGAAGAAGTGTTTTATTGCACAGGGGGTCGGGTTTTAAATTTAGAAAATAGGATCCCCGACAAAGAAATGCGGTTAGGAATGCGATCGCATTCTTGCTATGCGGTCCGCATTCCTGTCGCAGAAATGGCCCTCAAATGGGCCAAAATTGGAAAAGAATCTGCCCAGGTATGCAACCACTATGCGGCCTACTTACCTGTTATGCGATCGCATAGTGCGTCGCATAACCTACCTCGAAAAACGATGGAGCAAGAATGCGACAACTATGCGGTCCACATACCCAAAATGCAATCGCATTTTGGGCCGCATAGTTGTCCTCAATTTGGATAGTAGCCTGTCCAGGTATGCGACCACTATGCGGTCCGCATACCTATTATGTGATTGCATAGTGCGTCGCATAACTCGCAATTCCTGGATAATTTTATCTTTTAAGTTTTGGGATACGTTTTACTCAAAATGGGTCCGTTTTAAGAATTTCTACAGTTATAACAACACAGGGACCTATTCGGACATTATTTTAGACATGCAATTTTACGGTTCTTTACACCTGTCGCGATCGCAGAGGGTCTTTTCCCAATGTCCTTCACGTTCACACTGTTTTGAACGCGTTCGCGGAGCTTTGTTTCAAATGGCCATCGCGTTCGCGGCCAACGGTCGCATTCGTAGAGAACAATTCGAGTCCCCTCCCCTAGTCCCACTTAACTGACTGCGTTCGCGTAAGCCTGCCTGCGTTCGCGAAGGGTACTCCTCCCAATGCTTCACATTCTCGTCCAAGGCTATGCGTTCACATAGGACAAAATGACCCCCAGTGCACTTTACTCTACGCGATCACGTGTGAAGCTACGCGATGAAGAATGCATCGGTGCACCGGGAACAAATTTACAGCGGACTTTTACATGTTTAAAACACCCCGAAGCATACCCGAAATTTACCCGAGCCCTCGGGGCTCCAAACCAAACATGCACATAATTTCACGACCCAAATCCGAACTCAGGTCGTGATGGCGCCCAACAACGGGGTCAGGCAAGCCAACACTTGTGTTACTAATGAGATTACTTTATTTGATAGATTATTCAAAGATTATGCCAATCTTTAAGGTTTAACATTGTAAAGTGAAATCGTATAACGTAGCCAATTTAGATCAACACAACCAAAAGGACCGTAGATGACATATATACAGTGCCAAAATATAATATTTACTACGTGCCAAGACCTAGTGTCACCAACCTACGGGCGGACTAGTGGAATATATAAAAAAAGATAAAATAACTGTGGTCTGTGAAGGAAATGGACAGAGATAGCAAAAGACAACTCCCAAGTTTTGCCGAGGATCGCCAAGGGGGAAGCATCTCACCGTAGAGTCGGGTACAAAGTATGCTCTCAAGATCGCGCTCCGGTCTGATAACCAGATGCACCTGCCTTTGAACCTGTACAATTAAGTACAGAAGTGTAGCATGAGTACATATAAACAAATATGTACCCAGTGAGTATCCCGTCTAATCTCGAAGAAGTAGTGACGAGAAGTGGACTTGATACTTACTAGGGCCATGAGTAAATAACAGGGCTAAATAAGACTAAGTAGGGATAATAGTCCCGAAATCATAGAGACATGAAATATCAAATATAAATTTACAACGTACTTACTTTTACCTGTCGAATCACAATAGCATATAAAGAACTACTTTCCCTTTTCACATGAAGCAGTTTATATAATAACAACAAGACTTTCAGTCAAATACACAATACATAGTATACCGGAGCGTATGGCCGAAGCGTCGCGAAAATAAATGTGCATTGCCGAGGGTTGAACGGCTCGAACCATAGATACATCTATTACCCCTCTCGCGAATCGTTCATGCGACATAGTTTACATAATGATAAGGCTACCCCGCTCATGAATCGTACATGTGACGCGGGTGCTCATATACATACACATAATTTATTAGAAATTCAGGCATTTAACAGAGATTATACTTGAAAACAAGAACTTAAGTGATGAAATTAAAACATGACTTCTTAATATATTCATGTGAATTCAGGAATAATAAGAAACTCAACCATACATTTAGGGATACATGTAAGGCACGTAAAAGCATGCTCGTGGGTCCTAAAACTACCCGACATGACAATAATAGCCGCTACGTACAGACTCTCGTCACTATGTATTTACGTAGCCCCCACAGACATTAACACGTTGCATTTAGATCACCTATGGGGACAATTCCCTCTTGCAAGGTTATAAAGGAGACTCACCTCATGTCGAACCTACGCCCTCGGTCAAGAATGCGCCCGAAACTCCAAACTCGTCACCCAAGGACTCGAAACTAGTCAAATGTTATGTAAATATATCAAATTATACTGAAAAGCATGTAATTCCCCCATTTTACTTAGTCATTTCATCATTCTTGAAGAAATCCCAAAATTCACCCCCGGGCCCGCACCTTTGGATTCCAAATATTCACGAAGGAAACACTCACCCATAACCTAAGGATCGTTAATGTATGATTTTTGTAAGATTTCATAGCCAATTCACGGGTAATTCCTTAATTTCTCGAAAACCCTATGTTACTACCCAACTCCTTGAATTTTCACTTATTAAGTAGTTAATTTAGCTAAGAATTCATGAATTAAACTGACTTTGGGGTAGAATTTACTTACCACTCAGTGGTTGGGTCATTGAGTTCTTTTTCCAAGCTCTCAAAGTCTTTTAATGGAGGAAAGAATGAGGAAACAATGAAGAATCCTGTGTTTTAAAGAAACACACTGCCTAATAGTGGTTCCACACCTGCGGCTCAAGGACCGCACCTGCGGTCTCGCAGCTGCGAGCAAAGGCTCGCACCTGCGGAAATGGACGAGGAGGCATGGGCCCGCACCTGCGGAGAGGAGACCGCATCTGCGGCTCCGCACCTGCGAGAAATGGGCTGCCCGCTGGGGGTCGCACCTGCGAGGCTAGTACCGCAGGAGCGGTCCCGCACCTGCAAGAAATGGGCTGCCCGCTGGGGGTCGCACCTGCGAGGCTAGGACCGCAGGAGCGGTCCCGCACCTGCGACTGGAAAACTGCACATGCGGTCACACAAGAACAGGTGCACTAGCAGCTTTTTCAGCTGGTTTTTGGCCTCGTTGGTGTCCGAGAGGCACCTGGGCCCACCCGAGCCCCCATCCAAGTATACCAACAAGTCCCAAATAACAATACGGAATTGCTCAAGCCTTCAGAACACTCAAAACAACGCTAAAAATCAAAATCACACCTCAAAACCCCTAGAATCGAAACTTGAGAACTTTAAGTTCTTGAATGCGATAACAATGCGCTGAACCGACCTATACTACTCGAAATGACACCAAATTTTGCAGGCAAGTCATAAATGACATAACGGAACTATTCCCGCTCTCGAAATTCCGTTCGGACCTGGATATCACAAAAACACGTTCCAAACCAAATTTAAAACTTAAGGAAATTCTTATTTCGATATTGGGTGTCGAAACGCCCCCGGGTCATCAAAAACCCATTCCGAATATACGCCCAAGTCAAAATCATCATACGAAGCTACCAGAACTATCGAAACTTGATTCCGAGGTCGTTTACTCAAAATGTTGACCGAAGTCAAACTTGGCCAAAAAGGCCAACCTTAAGGAACTAAGTGTTCCTATACTGCACTAAACACTTCCAAATCCCGAACCACCCATCCCCACAAGTCATAAATCACAATAAGCCACTATGGGAAGTTTCATTTAGGGGAACGGGGTCCGATAACGCAAAACGACCGGTCGGATCGTTACATTCTCCACCTCTTAAACAAACGTTCGTCCTCGAATGGGTCTAGAATCATACCTGAAGTGCTGAATAAGTGCGGATATCTGCTCCGCATGACCTCCTCGGACTCCCAAGCCGCCTCCTCGATTGGTTGCCCCCTCCACTGGACCTTTACGGCAGAAACACTCTTGGATCTCAACTGGCAATCATGTCCATCAACAATAGCCACTGGCTCTTACTCGTAGCCCAACCTCTCATCCAACTGAATAGTGTTGAAATCAACCACGTGAGAAAAGTCGGCGTGGTACCTTCGGAGCATGGATACATGAAAGACCGGATGAACTCCTGATAAGCTGGGAGATAAGGCTAACTCATAAGAAACCACCCCAACTCGCCTCAACACCTCGAAAGGACCTATGAATCGCGGGCTCAACTTGACTTTCTTCCCGAATCTCATAATACCCTTCATCGGGGAGGCCTTCAATAGAACCTTATATCCCTCCATAAATGATACATCATGCACCCTCTGATCCAGTAACTCTTATGTATAGACTGTGATGTGCGGAGCCTCTCCTGAATCAACTTCACCCTTTCCAAAGCATCCCTCATCAGGTCGGTGCCATATAACTTAGCATCGCCAGGCTCAAACCACCCGATAGGAGAACGACATCACCGATCATAAAAAGCCTCAAATGGAGCCATCTCAATGCTGGACTGATAACTATTATTGTAAGCAAACTCGGCCAAAGGAAAGAACTGGTCCCACTGACCTCCAAAGTCAATCACACATGACCTGAGCATGTCCTCCAATATCTGAATTGTACACTCCGACTGGACATCAGTATGAGGGTGAAATGTTGTGCTGAGATCTATCTGGGTACCCATCTCACTATGCAATGCTCTCTAGAAATGCAAGGTGAACTGAGAACCTCGATCTGATATAATGGACATCGGCACACCGTGCAACCAGACTATCTCCCGAGTGTAGATCTGGGCCAACCTCTCAGAAGTATAAGTAGTAGCCATTGGAATGAAATTCACCGAATTGGTCAATCTATCCACAATGACCTAAACTGTGTCAACCTTCTGCAAAGTCTGAGGCAACCCAACCACGAAGTCCATAGTGATGCGCTCCCACTTCCACTCAGGAATGGACATCTGCTGAAGTAGGCCTCTGGTGCTCACACTTAACCTACTGGCAATTAAGACACCTAGCCACATACTTCACAATGTCCCTCTTCATTCGTCTCCACCAGTAATGCTGCTTCAAATCACGATACATATTTATAGCACCAGGTTGAACTGAATACTGAGAACTGTGTGCCTCCTCTAGAATCATCTCCCTCAGGCCATCAACATTAGGAACACATAAACGGACCTGAAGTCTCAGAACACCATCCTCACCAATAGAAACCTCCTTGGCACAACCCTGAATCACTGTCTCCCATAGCTCTGCCAAACACGGATCATCATGTTGTCGGGCCTTAATCTCCCCCAATAACGAAGGCTGAGCAACCACATGTGCTAAAACTCGACGAGGCTCTGAAAGGTCTAATCTCACCAGGCGATTGGCCAAAGACTGAATGTCCAAGGCTAGAGGTCTCTCATATGCTGTAATGTAGGCCAAGCTACCCATACTCTCTGCCTTCCTGCTCAAAGAATATGCTACCATATTCACCTTGCCCGAATGATAAAGAATGGTGATATCATAATCCTTCAACAACTCAAGCCATCTGCGCTACCTCAAATTAAGATCCCTCTGCTTGAACAAGTGCTGTAAGCTGCGGTGGTCTGTATAAACCTCACAGGATATCCCATATAAGTAGTGCCTCCAAATCTTAAGAGCATGAACAATCGCCGCCAACTCCAAATCGTGCACAGGGTAATTTTTCTCATGAACCTTCAGCTGGCGTGAAACATAAGCAATAACTCTCCCTTCCTACATCAACACATACCCCAAACCAACGTGTGAAGCGTCTCAATACAATGTATACATCTCTGAACCGAAAGGCAATACTAGAACTGGTGTTGAAGTCAATACTGCCTTGAGCTTCTGAAAGCTCACCTCACACTCGTCGGACCATCGGAACGGGGCATTCTTCTGAGTCAATCTAGTCAATGGGGATGCAATAGAAGAAAACCCCTCCACAAAATGGCGGTAATAACCTACTAGGCCCAAGAAGCTCCTGATCTCTGTAGCTGAAGTAGGACGCGACCCTCTGAACTGCCTCGATCTTCTGAGGATCAACCTTGATACCCTCTCCGGATACCACATACCCCAAAATGCCATGGAATCCAACAAGAAATCACACTTGGAGAACTTAGCATATAGCCTCAGTTCACGCAAAGTCTGGAGCACAACTCTCAAATGCTGCTCATGTTCCCCCATGCTACATGAGTAAATCAAGATGTCATCAATAAAGACAATGATGAGAGCGTCAATATACAGCCTGAACACCTTGTTCATCAAGTCAATAAATACTGTTGGGGCATTAGTCAAGCCAAAGAACATCGCCAGGAACTCATAATGGCCATATCTCGTACGAAAAGCGGTCTTCGGAACATCTGAGGCCCGAATCTTCAACTGATGATATCCCGATCTCAAATCAATTTTAGTAAACACCTTAGAACCCTGCAACTGGTCAAACAAATCATCGATGTGCGACAAAGATACTTGTTCTTAATGGTGACTTTGTTCAACTATAATCAATACACATCTACATGGACCCATCCTTCTTCTGCACAAATAAGACTTGAGCACCCCATGGTGACACACTCGGTCTGATAAACCCTCTAGCTAACAACTCCTCAAGCTGCTCCTTCAACTCCTTCGCAGACATACGGTATGGGGGAATGGAGATAGGCTGAGTGCCTGGAGCTACATCAATGCAGAAATCAATATCACGATCCGGAGGCATGCCCAGAAGGTCTGAAGGAAATACATCAGCAAACTATCGAACCACTGGCACTGAATCAATCGTCGGAGACTCTCCGGTGGTGTCCCGCACATAAGCAAGATAGGCCAGACAACCCTTCTCAACCATATGTCAAGCTTTCATGAATGAAATAACCCGGCAGGCTGCACTGACTGAGGAACCTCTCCACTCCAGCTTAGGCGACTCGGGCATGGCTAAAGTAACTATCTTGGCATGGCAATCCAGCACGACGTGATAAAGAGATAGCCAATCCATGCCTAGAATAACCTCAAAATTGACCATGTCGAGCAATAAAAAGGTCTTCTTTGGTCTCGAACTCAAAGAAGGTGATCACACAAGACCGATAGATCCGGTCTAACACCACAGAATCGCCCACAAGAGTGGACACATATATAGGAGAACCCAAGGACTCACGAGGAACATCCAAGAAACAAGCAAATAAGGTTGACACATATGAATAAGTGGATCCTTGATCAAATAGCACTGATGATTCTCTACCACATACTGAAATAGTACCTATGATCACGGCGTTTGAGGCCACTGCATCTGCTCGGGCCGGAATAGCATAGAATTTGGCTGGTGTACCGAAAGACTGAACTTTGCTGGAATGAATAGGAGCTGGTAGAACTCCTCATGTCCGGCCTCTACTAGTCTGTTCTCCACCTCGAGGTGGACGAGGCTCCAGTGCTGAGTATGTAGGCTGATAACTCTGCTGAATAGCCTTGCCCCGAAGCCTGGGATAAGTCCTCCTCATATGGCCTGAATCCCCACACTCATAACATCTCACTGGTGGCATGGCCAGCTGCCCTGAAGAAGAACCCTGGATAACTAGGAGACGACGAGAACCCTCTGGCATGGCACTAAAGTAAGGACTAGAAGACCCCTGATGACAGGAATACCTGTCGGAGTAACCCCGAATGGCTGGTGAGCGGTAAGATCTCTCTGGCATGGCGTTGAAATAAGGCCTCACTGGAGCACCACGGGGAGGTGGTGGAGAAGCTAAATATGGAGGCCTGCTAGGCTGGCCTCTGCTTAACTGACCCCTACCTCTAACTGGGGCACCTCTGAAATCTCCCGAAAATCTAGCTCTCTTGTCCTGCTAACCCAGCTCTCTGCCCCTCGATCGATAACCCTCAATCTGACGAGCTATCTTGACCACAAGATGATAGGGTGTCCCCATCTCCACCTCTCGGGCCATGTTGGACCTAATACCTGAGTCCAGCCCATCTACAAATCTCCCCACTCTCTCATCATCAGTAGGAAGTATCATAAGGGCATGAAGAGACAACTCAGAAAACCTGGCCTCGTAGTCTGTCACCGACATCTGTCCCTGCTCTAGCTGCTCAAACTGATACCGCAGCTCTTCCCTCTCGGAGGGAGGAATATATCTGTCTACGAATAACTGAGTGAACTGCTCTCAAGAGATAGGAGGGGAACCTGCTGGTCTACCAAGAATGAAGGACTGCCACCATCTGCGGGCTTTGCCCTCAAGCTGAATAGTAGTAAGATCTACGCCATGGGACTCTAATATCCACATGTTGTGTAGTCTGTCCCTGCACCGATCAATGAAATCCTGAGCATCCTCGCCTCGCTCACCCCCGGAGACTGGAGGGTGCAATCGAGTTCATCTATCCAATAACTTCCGTGGATCGTCGTCCGTAGCTAGTCTGAGCTCTGGTGCTACTTCTACTAGCTGGACCCCACCCACAGGAAGTGTACCCGGGGTATGATGTAATGTTGTTGTTTGACCTGCGGCCTGGGCAGCAGGGATCTGGACTCCCCCTCTCGCCTGAGAAGTGGCAGGATCTGCTGGAAATAAACCAGCCTGGGACATAGTGTCCATAAATCTCATCATACGGCCCATGACCTCCCGGAAGCCTGGCGCCGTCATGAAGTCCACTGGAGAAGGATATACTGGGGGAACCTCGTCCTTCTCCTAAATGATAGGATCCTCTGGTGGTGGTGCACGGGAATAGCTCTGGGACGCCCTGTTCCCCTACCTCGGGTCGGTGCCCTCCCCCGGCCTCTGCCACGGCCTCTAACGGCGGGGGTAGCGGCCCCTCCCGGGTCAAGAACATCGGATGCGCGCGTCTTCACCATCTGTGAGAGAATAGAAGAATGATTTTTAGTACACCATCGACTGCATGAAAGAATATGAATAAATAGAGGTTTCCTAACACCCTATAGCCTCCTGAAGATAAGTACAGATGTCTCTGTACCGATCCGCAAGACTCTACTAGGCCTGCCCGTGACTCGTGAGACCTACGTGAACCTAGAGCTCTGATACCATGTTGTCACGACCCAAATACGAACTCAGGTCATGATGGCGCCCAACACCGGGTTCAGGCAAGCCAACAGTTGTGTTACTAACGAGATTACTTTATTTGAAAGATTATTCTGAAATTTTGCCAATCTTTAAGGTTTAACATTGTGAAGTTAAATCGTATAACTTAGTCAATTTAGATCAACAAAACCAAAAGGACCGTAGATGACATATATACAGTGCCAAAATATAATATCTACTACGTGCCAAGACCTAGTGTCACAAGCCTACGGGCAGACTAGTGGAATATACAAAATAAGATAAAATAATTGTGCTACTGTCTGAAGGAAATGGACAGAGATAGCAAACGACAACTCCCAAGTGCTGCTGAGGATCACCAAGGGGGAAGAAGCTCACCGTAGAGTCGAGTACAGAGTATGATCTCAAGATCGCGCTCAGGTCTGATAACTAGATGCACCTGCCTCAGAACCTGTACAATTAAGTACATAAGAGTAGCATGAGGACACATAAACAAATATGTACCCAGTGAGTATCCCGTCTAATCTCGAAGAAGTAGTGACGAGAAGTAGACGTGATACTTACTGGGGCCATAAGTAAATAACATGGCTAAATAAGACTAAGCAGGGATAACGGTCCCGCAATCACATAGACATGAAATATCAAATATAAATTTACAATGTACTTACTTTTACCCGTCGAATCACAATAGCATATAAAGAACTACTTTCCCTTTTCACATGAAGCAGTTTATATAATAACAACAAGACTCTCACTCAAATACACAATACATAGTATGCCGGAGCGTACGGTCGAAGCGTCGCGAAAATAAATATGCACTGCCGAGGGTCGAACGGCTCGAACCATAGATGCATCTATTAACCCACTCAGGAATCGATCATGCTACGTGGTTTACATAATGATAAGGCTACCCCGTTCACGAATAACACATGTGACGCAGGTGCTCATATATATACACAGAATTATTAGAAATTCAGGCATTTAACAGAGATTATACTTGAAAACAAGAACTTAAGTAATGAAATTAAAACATGACTTCCTAATAACTTCATGTCAATTCAAGAATAATAAGCAACTCAATCATACATTTAGGGATACATGTAAGGCACGTGAAAGCATGCTCGTGGGTCCTAAAACTACCCGACATGACAATAATAGCCGCTACGTGCGGACTCTCATCACTATGTACGTACGTAGCCCCCAAAGACATTAACACGTAGCATTTATATCACCTATGGGGAAGATTCCCTCTTACAAGGTTAGAAAGGAGACTCACCTAGTGTCGAACCTACTCCCCGGGTCAAGAATGCGCCCAAAACTCCGAACTCGTCACCCAAGGACTTGAAACTAGTCAAATGTTATGTAAATATATCAAATTATACTCAAAAGAATGAAATTTCCCCATTTTACTTAGTCATTTTATCATTCTTGAAGAAATCCCAAAATTCACCCTCGGGCCCGCACGCTCGGATTCCGAAAATTTACGAAGGAAACACTCACACATAACCTAAGGTTCGTTAATGTATGATTTTTGTAGGATTTCATAGCTAATTCACGGGTAATTCCTTAAATTCTCGAAAACCCTAGGTTACTACCCAACTCCTTGAATTTTCACTAATTAAGTAGTTAATTTAGCTAATAATTCATGAATTAAACGGACTTTGGGGTAGAATTTACTTACCTCTCAATGGTTGGGTCGTGGAGTCCTTTTTCCAAGCTCTCAAAGTCTTTTAATGGAGCAAAGAATGAGGAAACAATGAAGAATCCCGTGTTTTAAAGAAACACACTGCCTAACAATGGTTCCGCACTTGAAGCTGAAGGACCGCACCTGTGGTCTCGCACCTGCGAGCAAAGACTCGCACCTGCGGAAATGGATGACCCGCAGCCTGCAGATTCGCCTTCAGAGTAGTGTATTTTTTTTTCGTTCTGTCCAATTTGTATTCTGGACAGTTATTGTATTTCATTTGTTTTTTTTTTAGAAATTTGTCATGCACTTGTGACACCGGGTTATGGAATATATTTGTTAATTAAAGTGTGAAAACCTTGTTATTTACTCAGTAAATGTATATTGATTTTAGCATAATGAAATGAAAAGTAATGATTTCAAAACACTAAAATCAGGAATTTCAATTATCTAATGAGTATTGGCTTGCCCGACAATGGAGTCCGGCACCATCACGACCTTGATGGATTTTGGGTCGTGACAGGAACTTGCACGGCATCACCCTTCATGCTTTCACTCTCAGCCTCACCAAAAAGTAAATAAATCATGCACGGCATCACCCTTCATGATTTTGTTCTCATCCTCACCAGATTATAATTAAGAATGCACGGCATCACCATTCGTGCTTTACTCTCTTCCTCACAATATAAATAAATCATGCACGGTATCACCATTCGTGCTTTACTTTCTTCCTCACAATATAATTAAGTCATGCACGACATCATCCTTCGTGCTTTACACTCTTCCTCGCCAATCATAGAATCATCAATAGCATAAAGGAGGAAACTTCACAAGAAATCAGTATTTCATAACAGTTTCTATCATCATTTAATGTTTCAATATCCACTCAATGTTCACAATATTATCCATCTCGGTGGTACAGGATACTAACTTTCCAACATTTCAATAACAATAATAATCATAGATGATAGGCTTTGAAATAACCAAATTAACAAGAATTAACTTTCACTAGCATGTTATGACCCGACCACAACGTATAGGTACTCGTCACCTCATCTATAGATCGCATTTAGCAACAAAACAAGAAGCAGGTATTCACATAACACTTATACCCCCAAGCTAAGGTTAGACACAACACTTACCTCAATTCTGCAGGCCACTCACTGCTCAATTATAGCTTTTCCTTTCGACTTCACCTCCAACACACTCGAACCTAATCATAATTAGTTCAATATCATTAATTAATGCTAAAGGAACTAACTTAACTAGAAAACTATGATTTTCCTAAGTTTCCTAAAAAAAGTTAAAAACCGACCCCGGGCCCGCTTGGTCTAAACTCGGGTATCGGACCAAATTCCGTTTACCCATTCACCCCCGAGCCCAAGTATGAAATTAGTTCAAAATCCGACCCCAATTCGAGGTCAAATTTTGAGTTTTAGAAAATTCCCTAATTCTACCCAAACCCCTAATTTCTACCATGAAAAATCTTGATTTTTGATTGAAAGTGATGAAAAACATTGAGTAATCGAAAGAGACGAGTTTAGAATTGTTTTCCAACACTTTGGGGATGAACTTGTGTGATGAAAACCGCCTTTGGGTCTTTTTAGTTAAAAAAATATGAAAAAATGGTTGAAGCCCGAATTGGATTCTGTTTTAAGTCCTGGACAGGCCTTCATCGCGTTTGCGATGGGCATGTCGTGATCGCGGAGGATCATGGCCCAATGACCTTCGCGTTCGCATTGTTTTGAATGCGTTCACGGAGCTTTGTTCCAAATGACAATCGTGTTCACGGCCCAATGGTCGCATTCGCAGAGAACAATTTGAGCCCCCTCCCCTAGGCCCACTTAACTCATTGCGTTCGCGTAAACCTGCCCGCGTTCGCGAAGGGTACTCCCCCCAGTGCTTCGCGTTCGCGTCCAAGGCTACGCGTTCGCATAGGACAAAATGACCCCCAGTGAAATTTATTCTACGTGATCCCGTGTGAAGCTACGCGATCGCGATGAAGAATGCATTAGTGCACCAGAAACATATTTACAGCAGAACTTACAAGTTCAAAACACCTCGTAACCAACCTGAAACTCACCCGAGCCCTCAGGGCTCCAAACCAAACATGCACGCAAGTCTGAAAATATTGTACGGACTTGATCGTGCGATAAAATCATGAAAATAACATCTAAAACTATGAATTTAACCTCAAAACTCATGATTTTTCTCAAGATTACTTAAATTTCACCATTTCTCAACCGGACGTCCGAATCACGTAAAATGAACTCTGATTTCCACCAAATTTCACATATAAGACTTAAATATCATAACAAACCTGTACCGAGTTCTAGAACCAACGTACGGGCCCGATACCGATGGTTTCAAACATTAATTCATTTCATTATTTCATTAAAAATCCAGCAAAACAATTTTCTTTAAATATTGATTTCTAAAGCTAGGGACCTCTGAATTCAATTTCGAGCATACGCTCAAGTCCCATATTTTACTGCGGACCTCCCGGGATCGTCGAAACACAGATCCGGGTCCGTTTACTCAAAATATTGACCAAAGTCAACTAAAAATAAATTTTTAATTCCAAAAATTATTATTTCTCATATTTTCACATAAAATCTTTCCGATTTCACGACCGGACTGCGCACGCAAATGGAGGTAAATAAAATTAATATTTTCAAGGCTAATGAGCCTAGAATAGAGTCTTAATTCATAAGATGACCCTTTGGGTCATCACATATCCTAACTTCACTTAATATTTTTATTATAAAGTAGATATATTTATTCTTCAATTTCTATTTCTCATAAATGTATAAATGCCTCTCCCGATTACATTTATATATTATTACTGTAGTTGAACAATTAATTACACTCCTTTCGGCTATACGAATTAATCGTTACAATGGTAATATTAAAGAACCATAAATATATACTTGAACGAAACATGCTCTTTATAGTAAGTCTCGTTCGGTTACCCTATGTAACGACCCAACCGGTCGTTTTGCGTATCAGGGTCCCCTTTTCTTAAATGAAACCTTCCATAGCGGCTATTCGTGCTTTATGACTCGCGGGAGCAGGTGGTCCGGGATTTGGGAATGATTTGGATGGTTTAGGAACACTTGGTTGCTTAAGGCTGGCCTATTTGGCCAAGTTTGACTTCGGTTAACATTTTGAGCAAACGACCTTGGAATTGAGTTCTGACAGCTCCAATAGCTTCGTATGATGATTTCGGACTTGGGCGTATGTTCGTCTTAAGTTTCTGATGACCCGGGAGCGTTTCGGCGCCAGAAATGGAAATCAGGATTTCCTTAAGTTTAGAATTTGGCCTGGAACAGGACTTCATGCTATCGGGGTCCGAATGGATTTTCGGGACCGAAAATAGTTCTGAGTAGTCATTTATGACTTCTCTGCAAAATTTGGGGTCATTCCGAGTAGTATAGACCCATCTGGCGTAATGTAATGAATTATAGACTTTCAAAGTTCTTAAGTTTGATTAATTTGGTTTGGGGGTTGAATTTTGAGTTCCGTTGTTGTTTTTCATGTTCCAGAAGTTCGAGCTAGTCCGTATCATGAATACAGACTTTCCAGTGCTTTTGGACGGGGTCCCGAGGGGCTTGGGGGTGTTTTAGACCCCCAGGAGCTAAGTTGGAAAACCAGAAAAAAATCTGCTATCTGGTTTCCTTCTCTGCGATCGCAGAAGGTGGGTTGCGATCGCGGAGAAGGATTTTGAAGGGCTAGTGATTGTTCACTGCGATCACAGCCTCTTCTCCACGATCGCAGGGTTATGGGTCCCAATGCTTCACGATCGCAGCCCTTTCACGCGATCGTATTGAGTCGCAGCTGGGCCGGGTGAAATTGTTCATCGCGATCGCAGAACCTATGCCGCGATCGCAGAGGTCAGACCAGATTGTCTTTGCGATCGCATGCCTAGTGTCGCGATCGCAGTTAAGCTTTTCCTGAGAAGTATTTAAATGCCCAATTACGGGTTTTCTTCTTCATTTTCAATACCCAACCTCCATTAGAGCTCCTCCAAGCTAGGGAAAGGGTTGTGCAAGTTCAAATTCATCAAGGTAAGTAATCTCTAGTCCGTTTTCATGACTTTGTAACATCAAATTCTAATACAATTCTCTTCCAATTATCTTAAAATTCATAGGAATTGATAGAAAATGTGGGTTTTTGGGAAAAGGGTGAAACTTCATTTTTTAGCCATAAATTCCTAAATAAATTATGTAATTCCGATCCTTAGGCTTCGAGTAATTTAATCCTTCAAGAATTTTCAAAATCCGAAAGCGTGGGCCCGAGGTCGAAATTTCAAGAATCGCCAAGAATGTTAAATTTTAGGAATTCTTGTTAATTCTCCTTCTTGAGCCTTAAATTTAATTCAATTATGCTATGTTTGGCTAGTTGTGAACCGTCAAGAGTAGTTTCGGAGTTTCGGGCGCATCTTTTGATCTGGTCCTTGGTCTGAGGAGTGCTTTTATCGAGGTGAGTCTCCTTTCTAACCTCGTAAGAGGGAAATTGTCCCTCTAGGTAACCTTGTTTGCTATGTGATCTTGTTTGGGGGCTACGTACGCACCGAGTGACGAGAGTCCGTACGTAGTGGCTATTACTGCTTCGTCCGGGTAGCTAGGACACAGCATGCTTATTGTTTTCCCCTGTTGTAGCATAGACATGACTTGTATACTTGTGTGATTGGTGTTGTGCTCATTAAACGTTGTGATACTCTGCTTGATTTAAGTGTGATAAGAGAATCACGGCAGAGTGATGATTGATTATATTATGGGATCGGGCCGTACGCCACGGTAGAGTGATGATTGATTATATTATAGGGTCGGGCCATACGCCACAGCGAGATTGAGACTACCAGGGTGGGATCGGGCCGTACGCCATGGCGAGATTGAGACTACCAAGGTGGGATCAGGTCGTACGCCACGGCGAGATTGAGACTACCAGGGTGAGATCGTGACGTACGCCACGGCGAGATTGAGACTACCAGGGTGGGATCGGGTCGTACGCCACGGCGAGATTGAGACTACCAGGGTGGAATCGGGCCGTACGCCACGACGAGATTGAGATTACCAGGGTGGGATCGGGTCGTACGCCACGGCGGATATCAAACTTGTTTGATTTGAGATTGTTATTTGATGCCGGATATTGATGTACTTGATTATTTGTTTTACTTGCCTACAGTTTTCTTTACATCCTGCTTACCTTACGACTGTTGGACCTTAGTGAGTATCTAGTCGACCTCTCGTCACTACTTCTTCGAGATTAGACGAGATACTCACTGGGTACATATATATATATATATATATCTATATATATATACTCATTATGCACTTTCTTTCCCTTTCTGTACTTGACTGTACAGGTCCGGAGGCTGGTCGATCTGATTTTCAGGCCGGTGCCAGATATTTATAGCGTGGTCATACTTCACAGTGAGCTGCTTTCCTGGCGATTTCCTAGAAGCACCCTAGAGTTTCTTTTGTTATGCTCTCTGTCTATTTCATTCAGACTGGGACCCTGTATATGTTGTAGTCATGGTATATTCAGTAGTTGCCCGTGACACTCGTGACACTAGTTCCTGGCACACACGCGGTATATAATCTTTTTGGGGTTTTGGGATGTATATCAATGTATATGTTTTATTTCTGCCTTGTAATTGTATCTACTATGATTTTACCTTCACTCAGGACTAGTATCATGTTAGTTGTTATAAGACGGTAACCATTGACTTATTTGATCGAATGGCAAGGGAATCACTTAGTGAAAATTATATCGGCTTGCCTAACCCCGTCGTTGGACGCCATCGCGACCCGGATTAGGATTTGGGTCATGACAACGTGGTATCAAAGCTTTAGGTTCATGTAGTCTCACGAGTCACGGGCAAACCCAGTAGAGTCTTGCGTATCGGTACGGAGACGTCTGTACTTATCTTCAGGAGGCTATAGGGCGTTAAGAAACTCCTTTTGTTCATATCCTGTCGTGCAAACAATGATATACTCAAACTTGTTCTTCTACTCTCTCACAGATGGTGAGGACGCGTGCTTCACATGTTCCTGATCCAGGGGAGGCTACTACCCCCGCCGCTCGAGGCCGTGGTAGGGGCAGGGGTAGGGCTCCTGTTCGTAGTAGGGGGCGAGGGCGTCCCAGAGTTGTACCGGTTGCACCAATTGAGGATCCTTATGTTGAGGAGTAGGATGAGCTGCCTCTAGTAGTTCTACCACCAGCTGATTTTATGACAGTGCCGGGCTTCCAGGAGGTCGTGGGCCGTATGCTGAGGTTCATGGATACTATGTCACAGGCGGGGGTACTTCCATCAGATCCTTGCTGCTTCTCAGGCAGGAGGGGGAGTTCAAACCCCTGCCGCTTAGGCTACAGGACCAGCAGTAGCAGTACATCATACTCCAGATATTCCAATAGTGATCGCGGTTCAGCCTAGGGTGGCAGCACTGGAGCCCAGGCCAGTAGCAGAGATAGACCAGCAGAAGCTGCTGGGTAGATGGACCCAGCTTCGCCCTCCGACCTTCGGGGGTGAGCGGGGAGAGGATGCAGAGGATTTTATTGAGAGGTGTAGGGACAGACTGCACAACATGAGGATATTAGAGTCACATGGGGTAGACTTCACCACATTTCAGCTTGAGGGCAGAGCTCGCCGCTGGTGGCTGTCTTATGTACTCAGTAGGCCATCAGGGTCTCCACCGGTTACTTGGGAGCATTTTATTCAGTTATGTTTGGACAGACATTCCACCATCTGAGAGGGAGGAGCTTCGGGGTCAGTTTGAGAGGTTAGAGCAGGGGCAGATGTCCGTGTCAGATTATGAGGCCAGGTTCTCAGAGTTGTCTCGCCATGCTTTCATGATATTGCCTACAGATGCTGAGAGGGTTCGACGGTTTGTGGCAGGCTTACATCCGGGTATCAGGACTTCCATATCCAGAGAGGTGGAGATGGGAACCCCATATCAGCTTGTAGTCGAGATAGCTCGACATATCGAGGGTTACCGTGTGAGGGGTAAGAAGCAGGGTTAGCCAGGTCAGCAAGGTCAGCAGGACAAGAGGGCCAGGTTTGTAGGCGACTTCAGAGGGGCTCCAGCTAGAGCCAGGGGTCAGTACGAAGGTGTCCGATTCAGCAGGCCTTCCTATTCAGCACCTCCAGTACCTTCTAGGGTTGTTCCAGTCAGGCCCAGTTTAGCGACATGCCAGAGCGCTCCTATCATCCTCCAGCCATCCAGAGTGCACCCAACAGTTATTCTAGCCATCAGAGGCCCTCTAGTTCTTATCCCAGTGCTTTACCAGAGGATTCACACCGCTCTTCAGCTATTCAGGGTTCCTCCTCTTCAGGGCAGCAAGCAGTAGTGCTAGGGGGTTGCTTCGAGTGTGGGGATCTGAGTCACGCATAGAGATTTTGTCCCAGGTATCGAGGCAAGGCCATGCAGCAGAGCCAGCAGCCTATGATTATAGCACCAGCAGCACGACCACCTAGGGGTAGAGGTCAGGTTGGCAGGGGTCGCCCTAGAGGGGGAGGCCAGCCAGGAGGGGGTCGTTCAGCTCCAGCTCGTCCTGGGGGAGCTCAGTCATCGGGTGCTCCAGCCAGATTTTATGCTATTCTAGCCAGGGCAGACGTAGTGGCATCAGATGCCGTGATTACAGGTATTATTTCGGTCTGTGGTAGAGAGGCTTCAGTGCTATTTGATCCAGGGTCTACATATTCATATGTTTCAGCATTATTTGCCCATTCTCTGGATGTTATTTGTGAGTTTTTGGGTTCTCCCTTGTATGTATCCACTCATGTGGGCGACTCTGTAATGGTAGACTGGGTCTACCGGTCTTGTGTGATTACTTTCTGTGGGTTCGAGACAAGAGCTGACCTGTTGTTGCTTGATATGGTTGATTTCAAGGTCATCTTGGGCATGGATTGGCTATCCCCTCATCATGCTGTCCTGGATTGCCATGCCAAGACAGTTACATTAGCCATGCCTGAGTCGCCGAGGTTAGAGTGGAGGGGTGCTTCAGTCAGTGCCTTCATCCGGGTCATTTCCTTCATGAGAGCTCGGCACATGGTCGACAAAGGGTGTCTGTCTTATCTTGCTTATGTGCGGGACACCACTGCCGAGTCTCCTACCCTTGATTCAGTGTTTGTCGTTTGGGAGTTTTCGGATGTGTTTCCTTCAGATCTTCCAGGCATGCCTCCAGATCGAGATATAAATTTTAGTATTGATTTGGCTACAGATACTCAGCCTATTTCTATTCCTCCCTATCGTATGGCTCCTAAGGAGCTAAAGGAATTGAAGGAGAAGCTTGAGTAATTGTTGTCCAAGGGGTTTATTAGGCCGAGTGTGTCGTCGTGGGGTGCTCCAGTCCTATTTGTGAAGAAGAATGATGGGTCTAGGCTGATGTGTATTGACTACCGCCAGTTGAATAAAGTGACCATCAAGAACAAGTATCCTCTGCCGCGCATTGATGATTTGTTTGACCAGCTACAGGGTGGTCGTGTGTTCTCTAAGATTGATCGGAGGTCAGGTTATCACCAGTTGAAGATTCGGGCTTCTGATGTCCCGAAGACTGCATTTCGCACCAGATATGGCCACTATGAGTTCTTAGTGATGTCTTTTGGCTTGACTAACGCCCCAACATCATTTATGGACTTGATGAATAGGGTATTCATGCCGTATATCGACTCCTTCGTTATTGTTTTCATTGATGATATGTTGATCTACTCGCGGGGCCTAGGAGAGCACGAGCAGCATTTGAGAGTTATACTTCAGACCTTGCAAGAGCAGAAGCTATATGTTAAGTTATCCAAGTGTGAGTTTTGGTTAGAGTCTGTGGAAATTTTGGGGCATGTGGTGTCCGGTGAGGGCATCAAGGTTGATCCGCAGAAGATTGAGGCAGTTTAGAGTTGGGCGCGTCCTACTTCAACTTCTGAGATCAGGAGTTTTCTGGGTTTAGCAGGTTATTACCGTCGGTTCGTGGAGGGGTTTTCTTCTATTGCAGCCCTATTGACTAGATTGACTGAGAAGAATGCTCCATTTCAGTGGTCCGACGATTGTGAGGCGAGATTTCAGAAGCTCAAGTTAGCATTGACTTCATCACCAGTGTTCTCATTGCCTTCTGATTCTGGAGTATATACAGTGTATTGCGATGCCTCACGCGTCGGGTTGGGATGTGTGCTGATGCAGGATGGCAGGGTTATTGCTTATGCTTCGCGCCAGCTGAAGGTTCATGAAAAGAATTACCCTGTGCACGATTTGGAGTTGGCGGCGATTGTTCATGCTCTGAAGATATGGTGGCATTATCTATATGGTGTATCTTGTGAGGTCTATACTGACCACCGCAGCCTGCAGTGCCTGCTTAAGCAGAGGGACCTTAATTTGAGGCAGCGGAGGTGGCTTGAGTTGTTGAAACACTATGATCTCACTATCCTGTATCATCCGGGCAAGGAAAATGTAGTTGCGGATGCATTGAGCAGGCGAGCAGCTAGCATGGGTAGTTTGGCCTACATCTCAACTGAGGAGAGGCCTTTAGCCTTGGACATTGAGTCCTTGGCCAACCGTTTGGTAAGATTGGACCTTTCAGAGCCCCGTCGAGTTTTAGCTCATGTGGTAGCTCAGTCTTCATTATTGGGAGAGATCAAGGCTCGACAGTTTGATGATTCACGCCTAGCAGAGCTTAGGGATACTATGGTCCAGGGCGGGGCCAAGGGGGGTTCTTTGGGCGAGGATGGTTTTCTGCGACTCCAGGGCAGATTGTGTGTTCCTAATGTTGATGGCCTGAGGGAGAGGATTCTAGCAGAGGCTCACAGTTCTCGGTATTCTATTCACCTAGGAACTACGAAGTTGTACCGTGATTTAAAGAAGCACTACTGGTGGAGGCGGATGAATAAAGACATTGTTCAACATGTGGCTAGGTGTCTTAATTGTCAGCAGGTTAAGTACGAGCATCAGCGGCCAGGAGGCTTGTTTCAGCACATGCCCATTCCTCAGTGGAAATGGGAGCGTATCACTATGGACTTTGTGGTTGGGTTGCCTCGGATTTTGCGGAAAGTTGATGCGGTTTGGGTCATTGTGGATAGATTGACCAAATTCGCACATTTTCATTCCTGTGGCTACTACTTATACTACAAAGAGGCTAGCTCAGATTTACCTTCGTGAGATAGTCTGGTTGCATGGTATGCCGGTGTCTATCATTTCAGATCGGGGTCCTCAGTTCACTTCGCACTTCTGGAGAGCTTTGCATAGCAAGATGGGTACTAAGATAGACCTCAATTCAGCATTTCACCCTCAGACTGATGGCCAGTCAGAGCGTACAGTTCATATTTTCAGGGTCAATGGGACCAGTTCTTGCCTTTAGCGGAGTTTGCATACAATAATAGTTATCAGTCCAGCATCGAGATGGCTCAATTTTAGGCTTTATATGGTCGGCGATGCCGTTCTCCGATTGGGTGGTTTGAGCCTGGTGAGGCCAAGTTATACGGTACAGATCAGGTTAGAGATGCCTTGGAAAAGGTGAAGATTATTCAGGAAATGCTCCGTACAGCACAGTCTAGGCAGAAGAGCTACGCAGATCAGCGGGCACGTGATGTATCATTCATGGAGGGAGATAAGGTTATGTTGAAGGTTTCGCCGATGAAGGGCATTATGAGATTCGGGAAGAAAGTCAAGTTGAGCCCTAGGTTTATAGGTCCCTTCGAGGTGCTGAAGCGGGTTGGAGAGGTTGCTTGCAAGCTTGCTTTTCCTTCAGCCTTATCAGGAGTTCACCCAGTATTTCATGTATCAATGCTTCGAAGGTATCACGCCGACTTCTCACACGTGGTTGATTACAGCACTATTCAGTTTGATGAGAAGTTGGGCTACGAGGAGGAGCCAGTGGCCATTATTGATAAGCAGGACCGCCAGTTGAGGTCTAAGACAGTTTCCGCGGTTAAGGTCCAGTGGAGAGGCCAACCAGTTGATGAGGCAACTTGGGAGTTCGAGCGGGACATATGGAGCAGATATCCACATCTATTCAGCACTCCAGGTACGATTCTAGTCTCGTTCAAGGACGAACGTTTATTTAAGAGGGGGAGAATGTAACAACCCAGCCGGTTGTTTTGCGTATCAGGATCCCATTTCCTTAAATGAAACCTTCCATAGCGTCTATTCGTCCTTTATGACTCGCGGGAGTGGGTGGTCCAGGATTTGGGAATGATTTGGATGGTTTAGGAACACTTGGTTGCTTAAGGCTGGCCTATTTGGCCAAGTTTAACTTCGGTCAACATTTTGAGCAAACGACCTCGGAATCGAGTTCTGACAGCTCCAGTAGCTTCGTATGATGATTTCGGACTTGGGCGTATGTTCGTCTCAGGTTTCTGATGACTCGGGAGCATTTCGGCGCCCGAAATGGAAATCAGGATTTCCTTAAGTTTAGAATTTGGCCTGGAACGGGACTTCATGCTATCGGGGTCCGAATGGAATTCCGGGATCAGCAATAGTTTCGAGTATTCATTTATGACTTGTCTGCAAAATTTGGGGTCATTCCGAGTAGTATAGACCCGTCCGGCGTAATGTAATGAATTCTAGAATTTCAAAGTTCTTAAGTTTGATTAATTTGGTTGCGGGGTTGAATTTTGGGTGCCGTTGTTGTTTTTCATGTTTCGGAAGTTCGAGCGAGTCCGTATCATGAATACAGACTTGCTGGTTCTTTTGGACAGGGTCCCGAGGGGCTCGGGGGTGTTTTAGACCCCCGGGAGCTAAGTTGGAAAACCAGAAAAAAATCTGCTATCTGGTTTCCTGCTCTGCGATCGCAAAAGGTGGGTTGCGATCGTGGAGAAGGATTTTGCTGGGCTAGTGATTATTCGTGGCGATCGCAGCCTCCTCTCTGCGATCGCATGGTTCTGGGTCCCAAAGCTTCGCGATCTCAGCCCTTTCACGCGATCGCATTGAGTCATAGCTGGGCCGAGTGAAATTGTTCATCGCGATCGCAGGACCTCTGTCGCGATCGCAGAGGTCAGACCAGACGGTCTTCGCGATCGCAGGCCTAGAGTCGCGATCGTAGTTAAGCTTTTCCTGCGCAATATTTAAATGCCCAATTACGGGTTTTCTTCTTCATTTTCAATACCCAACCTCCATTAGAGCTCCTCCAAGCTAGGGAAAGGGCTGTGCAAGTTCAAATTCATCAAGGTAAGTAATCTCTAGTCCTTTTTCATGACTTTGTAACATAAAATTCAAATAAAATTCTCTTCCAATTATCTTCAAATTCATAGGAATTGATAGAAAATGTGGGGTTTTGGGAAAATGGTGAAACTTCATTTTTTAGCCATAAATTCCTAAATAAATTATGTAATTCCGATCCTTAGGCTTCGGGTAATTTAATCCTTCAAGAATTTTCAAAATCCGAAAGCGTGGGCCAGGGGTCGAAATTTCAAGAATCGCCAAGAATGTTAAATTTTAGGAATTCTTGCAAATTCTCCTTCTTGAGCCTTAAATTTAATTCAATTATGCTATGTTTGGCTAGTTGTGAACCGTCAAGAGTAGTTTCGGAGTTTCGGGCGCATCTTTTGCTCCGGTCCTTGGTCCGAGGAGTGCTTTTATCGAGGTGAGTCTCCTTTCTAACCTCGTAAGCGGGAAATTGTCCCTCTAGGTAAACTTGTTTTCTATGTGATCTTGATTGGGGGCTACGTACGCACCGAGTGATGAGAGTCCGTACGTAGTGGCTATTACTGCTTCGTCCGTGTAGCTAGGACACAGCACGCTCATTGTTTTCCCCTGTTGTATCATAGACATGACTTGTATACTTGTGTGATTGGTGTTGTTGTCTTTGAACGTTGTGATACTTGGCTTGATTTAAGTGTGATAATAGAATCACGGCAGAGTGATGATTGATTATATTATGGGATCGGGCTGTACGCCACAGCAGAGTGATGATTGATTATATTACGGGATCGGGCCGTATGCCACGACAGAGTGATGATTGATTATATTATGGGATCGGGCCTTACGCCACGGCAGAGTGATGATTGATTATATTATAGGGTCGGGCCGTACGCCACGGCGAGATTGAGACTACCAGGGTGGGATCGGGCCGTACGCCATGGCGAGATTGAGACTACTAGGGTGGGATCGAGTCGTACGTCACGGCGAGATTGAGACTACCAGGGTGGGATCGGGCCGTACGCCATGGCGAGATTGAGACTACCAGGGTGGGATCGGGTCGTACGCCACGGCGGATATCAAACTTGTTTGATTTGAGATTGTTATTTGATGCCGGATATTGATGTACCTGATTATTTGTTTTACTTGCCTACCGTTTTCTTTACATCCTGCTTACCTTACAACTGTTGGACCTTAGTGAGTATCGAGTCGACCTCTCGTCACTACTTCTTCGAGATTAGACGAGATACTCACTGGGTACATATTTATATATATCTACTCATGTTGCACTTTCTTTCCTTTTATGTACTTGACTGTACAGGTTCGGAGGCTGGTCGATCTGATTTTCAGGCCGGTGCCAGATATTGATAGCGTGGTCATACTTCACGATGAGCTGCTTTATTGGCGACTTCCTAGCAGCACCCTGGAGTTTCTTTTGTTATGCTCTCTGTCTATTTCATTCAGACTGGGACCCTGTATATGTTGTAGTCATTGTATATTCAGTAGTTTTCCGTGACACTCGTGACACTAGTTCCTGGCACACACGCGGTATATATTTTTTTTGGGGTTTTGGGATGTATATCTATGTATATGTTTTATTTCGGCCTTGTAATTGTATCTACTATGATTTTACCTTCACTCAGGACTAGTATCATGTTAGTTGTTATAAGCCAGTAACCATTGACTTGTTTGATCGAATGGGAAGAGAATCACTTAGTGAAAATTATATCGGCTTGCCTAACCTCGCCGTTGGGCGCCATCGTGACCCGAATTAGGATTTGGGTCGTGACATCCTACTTGTTATAACTGATTACTACAATATTCGCCTCTTTCAATTACAAATAACTGTAGATTCAATTTTAATATATAAGAGCTAGATGTCACTAAGTAAAAGTTTAACATCCATCAATACCAAAATTAACTATATTATTTCTTCCGCCTCTTTCTATTACAGAATTAGTAAGAAGTTAATTTATAGTACAAAATAGATAGACTTTAACAAATTAAATAACACCTAGATATAGAGCAGATAAAATTTAAATTAAAAGCTTCAGCTCAAGTATGTGAAATTGAGGAATAATGTTTCTCCCAACACATGGTAAGTTACTCCATACTGGAACTAGTACTGCTAATGGAAATATTCTTGTCCATTAGATAAGAAAATAGAAAGAAATATTTAGAAAGAATAATTCCCCCTATTTAATTAAAAGCATGATATAGAGTAATTTTCAAAGCTAAAATTTATTAGGACTAAAAACAAAAGACATTGTAATGACTGGGTAAAAATTCAAAGAACTGAACAACTAACTGAAATGAAAAGGAAAAACTCTGGAATGGATTCAATTGTCTGCTGAGCTCCCCCCTTTCATCATTCGCCGAAGTATGCTTTTATAACCAAACCATAACAAGTTGGTTTGGTTATAGCTGCTTGTTTTGGTTATGAATGATTCTTTTATTTTTTGATCTGGTTGTGGCCACTTTGTTGTGGCAGGTGGATTTTATATCATTTCATATTTTGTCGTAACTTACTTTTTTTCTTGAAGTCTTATTGCTTTTGCACCAGTTCTTTTTGTAACATTTCCTACTATAAAAGATATAAGAGATAATTTTACTCTCACCCTTCGTGCTTTTACTCTCAACCTCACAATGAAACAAAGATATTGCACGGCATCACCCTTCGTGCTCTTACTCTCAACCTCACAATGTAAATCAAAGGATACGGCATGGCATCACCCTTCGTGCATTAACTCTCATAACATGGCACAACATCACCCTTCGTGCATTAACACTAACAATATGGCACAACATCACCCTTCGTGCTTTAACATTCTCCCTTACTATATAACTATTTAACCAAAGAATCAGATTCTTTGGTTAAACAAATTGTTCCGTTACCGGGAATCTGATAATCTTTGTTTACTTTTAAAGCAATATCCTCTTAACTATGTCGAACCCCAACGACAATAACCAACAAAGGGATGGAACTCCATCACCCATAGGAACCCCTCGAGGTTCAAGGGAGCAATCCCCAGAAAGATCCAACAACAATAACAATGGTAATGATCAAACAGTAGAACAAGATCAAGTAAACAAAATGATTGCAGAGTATGTGAGACAGGCTTTGCAAGAATTTGCAAGGGGATTACCAACAGCATCATCTGCACCATCAACCCCCCCCCCCCCCAAATAATACCATCACTGTACAAAATCCTCAGTCTGGGTTGGCAAACTCAGGAAGGGGAGATACTCCTAATGAATCTCTCGAAACGAGACTAGGTATGTCTAATAGCTCTGAATTGAAAACTTTATTACTAACCTTGCAGAAACAGATGAAGGAACAAAACGATCGAATCGAACAAATTTCGAAAGTGCCACCTATTATAAAAGGCATTGACGTTGATAGATATTCTTAAAAACCTGGAAACCAAGTGCAGCACCCCTGCGTATTCCCAAGAAATTCAAAATGCCTGATGTTCCTAAATACGATGGAACTACTAACCCACGAGACCATGTGACTGCTTTTACCACCGGAGTTAAGGGCAACGACTTGACAAAACAGGAAATTGAGTCAGTCTTAGTCAAAATGTTTGGAGAAACGCTTACCAAAGGAGCGCTAACATGGTATTCTCTTCTCCCTAAAAACTCTATTGATTCTTTTGCTAAGCTCGCAGATTCATTCATAAAAGCACACTCTGGTGCGCAAAAAAGGGAGAAAAGAATGGAGGACATATTTAAAATAAAACAAGGAGACACGGAACTACTCCGTGAATTTGTAGATAGGTTTCAACGAGAAAGAATGCTACTACCAGGGGTGCCTGATAATTGGGCAGCCATGGCATTTGCAAGCAACTTAAATGACAAAAGTTCAGAAGCCACGAGAAGACTAAAGGATAGCTTGAGTGAATTCCCAGCTACAACATGGAATGATGTCTATAACAGGTACAACACCAAGCTTTGTATAGAAGAAGATACCATCGCTGGTTCAAAAGACGAAGATCGTATCAGTTCTAGGTGTTCCGAATCGGACAGGAGATCAGGTAAAAACATGTATGATCCTTACATGGGACCCTCGGGATGAGACACTCATCCCAGGTTTGAAAACACTCGGTAAGAATATAGACCATCGAGCAGAGATGCGGGCTCATCCTCATCAAGATCCAGAAAGAATCGAGATGAACGAACTAGAGGTAATGCACGAATTGGGGATCACACCTTCAATGTAAGTACTTCCGAACTAGATTCAGTATTAAGAAATATCGGTGATAAGGTTCGATGGCCCAAAGAAATGCGGTCTAACCCAAATAAAAGGAACCCAGATTTCTGGTGTGAATTCCATAATGATCACGGACACAAAACCGCATATTGCAGATTTTTGCAAGGTGAGATAGAACAATTATTGAAACAGGGCTATTTAACGGAATTGTTTAGTGAAAAAGGTAAGCAGGCATACATGAAGAACAGGCAGGAGCCCCCAGAACCTCCATCTCCAAAAAGAACTATCAATGTGATACACGGAGGTGAGGAAGTAAACGGTGTGGCTTGCAAAGTAGCCACGAAGTTCACAATTACACACGGAAAGCGGGTTCGTGAAAATCTGGATGCAAACAATATAACCTTTGATGATGGAGATATCAGCGGATTAATGCTCGCCCACAATGATGCTCTGGTAATATCCTTACTTATTCATGACACTAACGTAAAAAGAGTGTTGATTGATCCAGGTAGTTCAGTCAATATTATTTTGCTAAGAGTCGTAGAAGAAATGATATTGGGAAATCGAGTAATCCCGAAGGCACAGGACATATCAGGGTTTGATAACTCTACGGTTCTAACCAAAGGGGAAATTGAACTTAGCACTTATGCTGAGGGAGTAATCAAAAATACAAGGTTCCAAGTCATCGAGACTGACATGGCTTATAACGTGATCATGGGAAGACCATGGATCCACGAAATGAAAGCAGTACCATCCACCTTGCATCAGGTAATTAAATTCCCTTCTGAATGGGGAATTCAACAAATTGTTTAACCAAAGAATTAGATTCTTTGACCAAATCTAATTTTAGGATAAGCGCGGGTTTCTGATACCAAGGAAATGATGATAATTATGAATACGTAAGTAAATAGAAAATACTAAGATGTGCAGAAAGTAAAGTGTATTATGATTGTCGTTCGAATGCCCCTTACAAGTTATATTTTCTTCCCTTATGTAGGGAATTTCTTAATATAATGTCTACCTTTTACAATGATCACTCATTAATGATTAAATATGACATTAATGTAACGTTACAAAGCATAACCGTAATTGTTGCGTGAAGGTTGTGTAACATGTGAATCATTAATTGAAGATCTTTGAATTTGTCCATAGCTCTGTCCGTGTTCATTTCGACCGTGTCTCTTCCTTGTCTCAATCAGGTTGAGTCTCCCGTATCTAATTACCTTGTAGGTATATTGTGTCGTGCCTCTTCGACATGCACCTCTTTATAGAAAACCTTTCCAGTTTTCATGTTTTCCTAGCTCCACATAGCTGGCTGAGTCATCAAGAATTATCATACGTCTGAAGCTCTTTTTTTACCAATACAGATAGTCCCCCCACTTACCATTTATTTATCGATTAATATTTGGTAAGTGGATGCGCATTTATTGTGGGAATATTTTGCCTCTGCTTCACTCCAAATATTGTATCCTTCTCTGAACGTAGGCGTCGCTTGTCACTTCCATTTAATTCATAAGCCACGTGTCACCTCCGGGTTGGTTCTGCAATTACTCGGCGCCTTTTAGGACTTTTCTACCCAATGTCGGATACCGAAGACATTCTTGACAGTACCTATGATTGCTTTAAAAAGAAGAAACAGCTACAGTGTTAATAAAACATCTAAAGCAAAAGGCAAGGAATGTGAGCTAAAATGTACTCACGTGCACGATTCCACTTCTCAGGGAAGGGGAGATTTTCTGCACCTACTAAACCAGTAGTAGGAACTGCAACATACCGAAGATACCAACCTCGATCCTTATCATTGTCTGGGGTCACCAAAACACTTTTACTCCGTGCAACCAGGGTAAAAATTCCTTGATGGAACAACATTGGAGAATAAAGGTGAATGAGATGATTAAAGGTGAAGGGGACCGAAGCTAAAGTAGCCAGACATCTAAGACATGCAACGACTCGCCATATAATAGGACTGACTTGTCCCAAGCAAATTTTGAAAAACCGACAGAACTCAATGATAACTGGGTCGATGAGAGGCTTAAACACTAATGTAAAGGGGTAAGTGTAAGCAAAAGAATATCCCGTCTTGTAAGACGTTATTCTTTGGTTGACATTTGGAACGGTGATAGGAAAATCGGACTTCCAAAAATAGTCCATGCGAACAAGAGGAATTAAACCTTCGGTGATCAGAGTAAGGTACATATCAGCACTATCAAAAGATGACGACTGATCTCTAAGGGCCTGATTATCCCTAGCGAAGGTAAACTCAGCATGAATGATTTCATCGACCCGGGGTTCGCATAAAGGTTCGTGATGTTCTCTACCTCTAGAAAAAGATCTAGAAGCCCTAGCTCTCGGAGAAATTAAAGACCTTGAATAAGGAGGAGAAGTAATTTGGAAAGAGGAAGAACCTCTTGAAGGAGTAGAACATACACTCCTCAACCTACCACCTCTCCGGCTCCGCGTCGGAGCTGAAGAGGGAGTCAAATCCTCGACATTTATCACTCCCTTCGGTTGGTTCGAAGAAGATATATTTAGAAAGACAAGGAAAATTTCTTTACAAATAAAGAATGAAAGTTAGAAGTTTTTCGTCAAAGTAAAGAAAGGAAAAGGGGTATTTATACTCGAAGACAACCGTCAAAAATGGAAAAAACAATGATGTGAAAGTCATAATTGAAGGTGTCACTTCGTGACTGATGCATCCGCAAAAAGCCCTAAAAGAAGCCGAGTAATTGCAGAACCAACCCGTAGGTGACACGTGGCTTATGAATTAAATAGAAGTGACAAGTGACGCCTACGTTTAGAGAAGGATACAATATTTTGAGTGAAGCGGCAACAAAATATTCCCGCCATAAATGCATATCCACTTACCAAATATTAATCAATAAATAAATGGTAAGTGGGGGGCTATATGTATTGGTAAAAAAGAGCTTCACACATATGATAATTCTTGATGACTCAGCCAGCTACGTGGAGCTAGGAAAACATGACAACTGGACAGGTTTTCTATAAAGAGGTGCGGACCAAAGAGGTACGACGCAATATACCTACGAGGTAATTAGCTACGGGAGACTCAACCTTATTGAGACAAGGAAGAGACACGGTCGAAATGAATCCGGACAGAGATACGGACAGATTCAAATATCTTCAATTAATGATTCACACGTTACACAACCTTCACGCAACAGTTATAACTTGTAAGGGGCATTCGAACGACAATCATAATACACTTTACTTTCTGCACATCTTCGTATTTTCTATTTACTTATGTATTCATAATTATCATCATTTCCTTGGTATCAGAAACCCGCGTTTATCCTAAAATTAGCTTTGGTCAAAGAATCTAATTCTTTGTTAAACAATAACAATGAACAAATATAAAGCATGTAGATAGATTTCAACAATAACAAGCTTTACCTCAAAAACGTTACCACCATACCAATCTCAACTTTGGATTCGATACCCAATTATCACCAAAAATGTGATGACCCAAAAAGGGGTCATCTTGTGTGCATCTAATTTGGACTGTGTTTCGATGCCCGAAAGCCTCCATTAATCTCACCTCGATGTGCGTGCGCAGCCCGGGCACGGAGCCGGGAAGCCTTTATGTGAAACCTTGATTTAAGAGTTAAATTTTGGTAATTAATTGAATAAAGTTGACTTTGATCAACATTTCAGGTAAACGGACCTGGATCCGTGATTCGACGGTCCCGAAGGGTCTGTAGGAAAATATGGGACTTGGGCGTATGACCGGAATTGAATTCCGAGGACCCAAGTCCAAGAAATGAATTTTTGAAGAAAATTGTTTTATGAAAATATTAAAGGCTTATGAAAATGAACCTTGATGTGAAACCCGTGCTACCGGGCCCGTATTATGATTTTGGAGCCCGGAGCAGGTTCAATATGTGTTATTCAAGCTATCTGTGAAATTTGGTAAGAAACGGGCTTAATTTGATTGGTTTCGGATCAAAATGAGGAAAGTTGAAGTTAATGACGTTTTGAGGTTTTTAAAGAATTTGAAATTTGGCTTGAAAGGTGATTTTATGTTCCCGAGGTCCGATTTAAATTTCGAGACCGGGAATAGTTCTGTTGTGTCATTTATAACTTGTCTGCAAAATTTAAAGTCATTCCGAGTAGTTTAGGCCGGTTCGGCGTGTTGAAGTGAATTCTAGATTTCAAAGTTCTTAAGCTTGATTAATTTGGTTTTGGGGTTTGATTTCGAGTTCCATTGATTTTTTCATGTTATGGAAGTTTGAGCGAGTATGTATCATGAATACAGACTTGCCGGTGCTTTTGGACGGGGTCTCGAGGGGCTCGGGGGTGTTTTAGACCCCCGGGAGCTAAGTTGGAAAACTAGAAAAAAATCTGCTATCTGGTTTCCTTCTCTGCGATCGCGGAGAAGGATTTTTGTTGGGCTGTTGATTGTTCTATGCGATCGCAGCTTCCCCTTTGCGATCGAAGAGGTCTGGGTTCCACACCTTTGCGATCGCAGCCCGTTTCTTGCGATCGCATAGAGTCGCGTCTGGGCCGGGTGAGTTTGTTCTTCGCGATCGCATGACCCCTGCCACGATCGCAGAGGTCTTGCCAGTTGTTCTTCGCGATGGCAGGACCTCTGCCGCGATCACAGAGGTCTGGCCAGTTGGCCTTCACGATCGCAGACCCCTTGTCGCGATCGCAGTGAAGGAATCACTGGGCAGCTTTATAAAATACAGGACTTAGCCTTGTTCCTCAATTTTCATCTTCCTCTTCAAGATTTTAGAGAGCTTTTCAAGGGACCTTCCACCATTGTTATTGAGGTAAGTAAATTCCATAGTTTTACTAGTTTCAAACACTAATCCCTAGTTAAATTCACTACTAAATTATCTAAAAATCATAGAATTAGGTAGTAATTATAGGGTACTTGAGGATTTTGTAATTTTCTATTTTAGGCCATGAAATCAAGTAGAAATCACACCTTAATGATCCTTAGGCTATAGGTGAGTGATCCCTTCGAGAATTTTCGGAATTTGACCATGAGAGGCCGGGGTTCGAAATGGGGAATTCTTCAAGAATGGCGATTTTTTTGAATAACTA
>ML294858.1:44021-63073 GCA_005239495.1 Nicotiana undulata | reverse complement strand
TGAGTCTCCCTTCTAACCTTGTAAGAGGGAATTGTCCCCATAGGTGATGTATATGCTATGTGTAATCTGTTTGGGGGCTACGTACGCGCCAAGTGACGAGAGTCCGTACGTAGCGGCTATTATTGTTATGTCCGGGTAGTTAGGCCCACATCATGCCTTGTATGTTTTTCCTGTAATGCCTTAAATATGTTTTTCTTGTAATGCCTGATATGTTTTCTTAGAAATGCTTCATATGATTTATTGTAATGCCACATGTACTACAAAATTATGTTTTGCATCGCATTATTCTTCTTAGGCTTTATTGAAAAGAAATTGTGAAATATATGGGAGCGGGCCGTACGCCACGGCGGAATTGAAAGAAATTGTGAAATATATGGGAGCGGGCCGTACGCCACGGCGGAATTTAAAGAAATTGTGAAATATATGGGAGCGGGTCGTACACCATGGCGGAATTGAAAAGAAATTGTGAAATATATGGGACGGTTGTACGCCACGGCGGAACTGAAAAGAAATTGTGAAATATATGGGAGCGGGCCGTACGCCACGGCGGAATTGAAAAGAAATTGTTAAATATATGGGAGTGGGTCGTACGCCACGGCGGAATTGAAAAGAAATTATGAAATATATGGGAGCGAGCCGTACGCCACGGCGGAATTGAAAAAAATTGTGAAATATATGGGAGCGGGTCGTACGCCACGGCGAGTGTAGAAAGTACCTTATGGGAGCGGGCCGTACGCCACGGCGGATCTAAGAATTTGTGATTTTTGTTTCATTCGGCGGTCTTACTCTTGAAAGTGCTTTATTGTTTTGTAACAATTTCCCTCAGTATCAGCCCATCAGGCAACCTCACAGTCACTCAATATTAGCCCATCAGGCAACCTCACAATCACTCAGTATTAGCCCCGCGGGCAACATCACTCATTAGGTACCTGCGCTCACTAGGCGTGTGTACAGACTCCGGATAGGCTCCTACAGCCCAAGCGCTATAACAAGCCACGGCATGGCATAAATCAAACACAATATTGGCCCACAACCTCTCTCATATCACAATAATGGCCCGCAGCCTCACTCAGTCAGACACTCTCAACTTGCCCTTCAGACCATAAATATATCGGGTTCTCGGCCCAAAACAGTGTTTCATTTTCAATAAATAGTATCAAAATACTCTGAGTGTCAAAACAATTTTTCAAGAAACGACTGAGTGAAAATCATAACATATCAGTGAGGAAAATAGTAAAATCAGCCCTCAAGGGGTAAACAAATCGGCACTAGGCCCAAAACATATCAAATATATATATATATATATATATGAAAACTATTAAGTATAGGCTTTAAAATCGATTTCGCAACTCAATAGTTTCCTAAATAGGGAATATATTTACAAAGTTCCAACCTTTGCATTCCAAAACCCATGAAAGGGTGCGGAGTGCAAAGGTTGGAACTTTGTAAATATATTCCCTATTTAGGAAACTATTGAGTTGCGAAATCGATTTTAAAGCCTATACTTAATAGTTTTCATATATATATATATATATATATGAAAACTATTAAGTATAGGCTTTAAAATCGATTTCGCAACTCAATAGTTTCCTAAATAGGGAATATATTTACAAAGTTCCAACCTTTGCATTCCAAAACCCATGAAAGGGTGCGGAGTGCGGGGTTTCATACCCTCAGGACAGGATTTAAAGACATTAGTTACCTCAAACTAGCCCGGAAACTATTCCGCAATACGCCTACCTCTCGAATAAACTCCCGAGTGCTCCAAATATACCAAGTTCAGATTTTTATCATCAAATTATGCTTAAGGAATTAATTCCAATTGAAAAATACCAATTTTAGCTCAAAACCCAAAATAGGTCAAAACCCGACCCCCGGTTCTGCGTCTCGAAACTCGGAAACTTTATACCAAAATATTCTTCGTCATCTCACGAGTCTGTATATATAAAGAACGCAAAAATCGGAGTTCGTTTGACCCCTCAAATCGACCCCTAAAGGTCTCATAATCTCAAGCCCTAACCCCAACTTTTTCTACTGATTTTCATGAATTAAACACTGAGATTATGTTTCTTAATCACCTATAATCGAGTTTTAAGGTCCAAATTACTTACCTCTATAAAGAACACTGATTTTCCCTCTTCAAAATCTCCTCAAAAGCTTCTTCCCGTTCAAAAATGGTGTTAGAATAGGTTATGGGCGCGGAGGGTTTAATTATATTCTTCCTAGATTTTCAATAAAATACCATGTGCGTTCGCACGCTCCCAGGAGCATTCGCACAGGGTCTTCTCCACTCCCTCACGCGATCAAAGCACTGTGCACGCCATCGCACAGTGCACTAGTCCCCTTTCCCTCACGCGCCCAGGCTTTTGTGCGGCCGCATACACTCACACGCGATCGCACAGCTTCCTCCCTCTCTACACTGCGATCGCACCACTTCCCCTGTGGTCGCACAGAAAAAATTATGGGGCCTCACCAACAGACCTATGCGATCGCATATAACACCCCGCGATCGCATAGAGGAATTTACACCCTGCAACACACCAGCAAAAATAACAGATTTTTCAAGTCCGGAAGTGTCCGTTAATCACCAGAAATCAATCATGAGCCCCTCGGGACCCCAAACAAATTTATCAACATATCGTAAATGATTATTCAAACTTATTTGAACTCTCAAAACATTAAATATAACCTCAAAACACCAAAATCACATCGGATTCCAGCCTAAGAACTTTGAAATTTTCTAAAATCCACCAACGATGCCGAAATTATTCAAAACAACTCTGATTGACCTAAAATTGTGCAGACATATCCAAAATGACCTTTAGAACCTGTTCCAACTGTCGGAATTCCATTCCGACCCTGATAGCCTATTTTCCACTGCCGACCGAAAATCACCAAAAACTAACTTTCGCCAATTCAAGCCTAATTCTACACGGACATCACAAAAATATTCTGAACACACTCCTAAGTCCCAAATCATCTAACGAAACTATCCGAGCCATAAAATCCGCATTCCGAGGTCGTTTACCAATAAGTCAACTCTCAGTTGACTTCTCCAACTTTAAGGCTATTTTTAAAGACTAAGTGACTGATTTCTCATTATAACTATTTCGATTTCAAGCCTACCAACTCTAACACATCAATAACAGTATAACCAACATATGACAAGTCAATAACAGTAATTATAATATAAATTCTACGGAATGACCGGTCGGGTCATTACATTCTCCCCCACTTAAGCACACGTTCGTCCTTGAACGTACCTAGCACTATTCCAAACACCACCAAAATTTCCATGTAACCTACAATTCACATATTCGGAGATAATCCCACGTCACCCTGACCCATATAGGTCTGGTATCACCACACGGATGAAGTTTCGAAATCCAACCTTGACCCATAAACCTTAGAACTACATTTCCACTTCTGAATCAATTTACAAGATCAAAATCCCACAACTATAAACTGAATAAGTGTGAGCACACTGTAACAAATCATATCCGTAACCCAAGATGAAATACCATGATCTACGGCATGACTCAAGCACTCATGGCGATAACCCCTAATCACAATAGTTGCTTATAACAACCTAATATCGGTACATATCCTCTTATCAAGTAATGACTCGCTCTAGCACTTCCATATACTGCCGATGATGAAAGAAACATGTAGCAACCAGCCACAATTCGCCCGATCAGCATCAATACCATCCAGAGCCATAACTTGTGCAACTCGTGCACTCAATAACAACATCCCAAGAGCTCAATTCATAAAATAGAGAAGACTCACACGAAAGGATTATCCTATCATTGCTCTTGACATTACCACATCATGCTAAAAGCATGATACACATCGTGAAACCATATCACACAAATCCGACACCAAGGATCATACCTTTACCTAACTCTACTGCAACGCGTGATCCCATTCAAACGCTGGACCACATGAAATACTCCAAGCCACCTTGCTCAAAATCAATAACCATGTGAAATTCAACATCAACTACTCAAAGTGCATTACCATAACCACGGGGGAAATCGGATGATACCATGCCACCCGAACCAACAATAACATAACCAACATGTCTCAATCCTGCAGCACCCAATTACTTACCTTACTCAAATCTAGCTAATAAGCCCAATTAGAACCGCAACCTATGCACATATAACCAATGATCACAACTCCTCGAACACTGAAAGGTAACTCATATATCACTCTTAAGCACGAATAAGCTCAATGACAATCAAATGGTACATCCCTCAACAATAGCAATTTGGAGTAAACAGTTTTGACTCAGTGTAGAACACACACCCATACTGGCCTACCAATAATTCTAAATCAACTTTGATCATCCACATCAGGTAATAACTCTCCAATGTTTCATAATGACTGAATCATGACATATTCTAACACATGTCTAGCTTTGCTCGCATCCTCATAGTTCACAACCACAAAATAATCTGTTTATTAGAACTCTTAGTATCAAAGTCCATGAAGCATACAAATATACCATATATGATCCCAACTCCACCATTCGAATATATAACATGTCTCTAATACTCAATCATTCCACAAGGGATACCCCCATAATTCTTTTGTGTCACCAAGAAACCTTGAATATCAGTAGTCGATCCAACAAGAGAGTGTCATAACAGCAATGAAGCACCCTTATTCAAATACATTGCCTTGCACATTGTCCTCTATGAATGTATAGTCTCATCTAGCCACCCAATAGTGGTATCCTTTACCTAAACATCAGAAACTGCCAGTTCCGACCTTCCTTCTAGAACTGAACCGTGACCTCACATATGCCACTCTCTACTATACACAAAATACCGCATACGCCATGCAATCCTATGATAATTATTAGAACTTCATGCTCCCTTCCTAACCACAAACAACTACGTACCCAACTAGCCAAGAACTTTCCATTTGATCCCATCTAGAAGCAAATTCACTAAACATCACATGGCCCTCACGCCAGTAGAAATATACATCTCTAACTGTGGTAGAAACCATCAAGAACTCCCAAATCACATTTGTACAAAACCAAACCGCCAGGACTGAATCCCTCTAACTTAACCAAGCTACGCATACCACCAAATTCCAAGAGAATTGCTAAGAAATACCTGTAACAACTCATTACCTTATAAACACCCAAAGAACTAACCATATACTTTATCGTTTATCATGTCGATCCGACCTACTACCAAGTTGTCCCTTTCATTCAAGTTCCTTCTAACTTAACTTCGAATTGATACTTCTTCTTGCCATAATACCGCAATTCTCAATCCCGACTCACCGCATGAAACCCGAGCATAAAAATATATCGTCTAAGGCTCATAAGTCGCTGAATACTCCCTCAATTATCCCCAAATGCACCATATTAGAAATACTTACCCTGGAGAGACTTCTTGCGAATTTAAAGTCATTACCTTTACTTTCTTGATACTGATGGATAGAATCCATGATAATGCAATTACACCACAAGCCTTGACACCTTCCCCGTAAATCTCAGTTCTAGCCCTTCTCACACCTTGAAGATCCTCGATCGCTACATATAACATTGAATCCGTCTGAACCATTCTCATTTACTCTGCTCAAATTTTAATTACCCAGACCAAGTAAACAGAATGACCTGACCCCGCTTGCAAACCACGTATTAGGAAAGTAATCCACACCTTTGAAGCAACAAGTACACACATACATTGCACACTCTACACTTACCAGTACAACTCCATCATTCAATGAATTCCACTATCCGTAAAGTACATTACAACTTGTATCGAAGAAATTTCCATCACTCGAGTCATTCCCAGACTCCACCTCTGTAGGTCATAACTGATTCACCAACATACCTCAAACTGAAACCAATACAACACATAATCGTGTAATCAACTTATCATTAGCGGACTCTTCGACTTGGCTCAAAGCCAAAGGTCAAGACAAATAATAACTCACGATGCCCACACATTATCACTGCCACAATACTGTGGTGAGGTTCAACTAAATCCTCCATAAGCTTATATGACCCAAACCATCTAACACTCAAATCAAATGCAGTCTCACATCCACCATTGTAATGTTCATGCCAACTCCCACGAGCGATCTAAACTCAAATTACAACATACATCATTTACTGATAGAGAGAACTTACCACAGATAAACATAAGGGTCACACACCTCAAGACAACCCGCAGGAAATACCCCTGCCTTCTTAACCTCAAAATGATATATCCCTATACACTTTCAAAAATCATAGCTATCACGCAATCATTATACCTTCCTACATTAGAACACAACCACTGTCTTCCCCCAAGACATCCCATTAAGCGGTATAAGAACCTGAAGTTGATGGCAATACTAACACTGGGGTTGTAGTCAAGGAATTTTTGAGCTTCTGGAAGCTCTACTCACACTCGTCTGACCACATAGATACCTTCACGGGACACCACGTGCCCCAAGAATGCTACTGAACTGATCCAAAAATTCACACTTGGAGAACTTCGCAAAAAGCTTCTCCTCCCTATATCCTTGTAATACCATCATCAATTGTTGAGCATGTTCTTCCTGGCTACGAGAATAAACCAGGATGTCATCCTTGAACACAATAACAAAGGAGTTATAACATGGCTGAATACACCGGCAATAAATTACATAGACGCTACTGGGGCATTGGTCAGCTCAAAAGACATCACAGGAACTCAGAACACGACCGAAGGATCCGCTTCACTCTACATCTAAACAACATGAGAGGTCCTTCACTACACTCCCAGCTCGAGGCCACATTCTAACTTAAGACTAAGTCAATTACTCAATGATTCTTGTTACATCTCCCGCTCATCCATTCTTGTCAAAATCACACAACCTGAGTACATCTAAATATCAATCACACTCACCACGTAGTCACCTAGTCACAAGGTTCCATCAATAAGGACACAAACGGACATATACGTTCCCCAACACATGTGCTCACACAAATGAAATCTCAACACTCAAGCCACAGACAAAATTCGGTCTCAAGTCCTTCCGACTGGCCCATTATTAACATGTTAAAAAATCACATCTCATCCATGGAAGTCACAAGTCGTCGACGCGCAACTGATACCAAGCGCTCTCGTGCGCATTCGAATACATGAAATGAATTCAAAGAGTTACGCTTTGGATAAATAAAACGGATTCGCACGACAAGAATTCAAGAATGTGGAATGTTTCCTAAGGCTTCTGCAGCCTCTCAAAGATAAGTACAGACGTCTCTGTACCGCTCTGCAAGACTCTACTAAACTTGTTCATAACCGTTGAGTCCTATGTAACCTAGAGCTCTGATACCAACTTGTCACGACCCCAAATCCTAACAGGTCGTGATGGCGCCTATCGTGGAACTAGGCTAGCCAACCATCACATTACTACGCATTTGTTCCATTATAGTAATTCACAACTCAATAATAAACAGCAACATAACATAAAATAATTTCTTTAAGTCGTAGCGCCCCAATAATAGTCTAAACAACCCTAAACAAAACCTCCCAAGACTGGAGTCAACATGGTCACGAGCATCTACGAAAAAAAACTAACTCTACTAATGTCTCGAATAAAGTCTAGGAATGAAATGCTAAAGCTAAATAAGGAAGGGAAATGGAGATGTTGTAGATGCTGGATAGCTACCTCGAAATCCTGTAAAACTGCTGCTAACGAACAGTGACAACTACTGCTCCGAGCCGGTACCTGGATCTGTGCACAGAGGCACATGGAGTAATTATGAGTATGCCAACTCAGTAGTAATGAAAATAAATCATTGTCTAGTAAATAAGAAACACACAACACAGATACACTAATTCACAAAACCAGTAAATCACCAAGTCACCACCAAGTATTCATCAAATACATAAGTTCGAAAACCAATTTCCAAAAATCCTTTGAAACCAATATAATTTCAATATATCTCATTAAAACTCTCGGTAAAAATCAGTTTGAAAAACGAAGTGAATCATAGTTCAAAAATTCAGTAAAGTCATCATAATTCATCCTCTCGGGCCATAATCATTTCTCGTAACAATTTCCCTCAGTATTAGCCCATCAGGCAACCTCACAGTCACTCAATATTAGCCCATCAGGCAACCTCACAATCACTCAGTATCAACCCTGCGAGCAACATCACTCATTAGGTACCTGCGCTCACTGGGGGTGTGTACATACTCCGGGGGGGCTCCTACAGCCCAAGCGCTATAACAAGCCACAACATGGCATAAATCACACACAATATTGGCCCGCAGCCTCTCTCATATCACAACATCCTCACAATAATGGCCCGCAGCCTCACTCAGTCACACACTCTCAACATGCCCTTTAGGCCATAAATATACCGAGTTCTCGACCCAAAAATAGTGTTTCATTTTAAATAAATAGTATCAAAATACTTTGAGTGTCAAAACAATTTTTCAAGAAACGACTGAGTGAAAACCATAACATATCAGTGAGGAAAATAGTAAAATCAGCCCTCAAGGGGTAAACAAATCGCCATTAGTCCCAAAACATATCAAATATATATATATCAATACTATTAAGCATAGGCTTTAAAATCGATTTCGCAACTCAATAGTTGCCTAAATAGGGAATATATTTACAAAGTTCCAACCTTTGCATTCCAAAACCCGTGAAAGGGTGCAGAGTCCGGGTTTTCATACCCTCAAGACAGGATTTAAAGACATTACTTACCTCAAACTAGCTCGGAAACTATTCTGCAATACGCTTGCCTCTCGAATAAACTCCCGAGTGCTCCAAATCTACCAAGTTCAGATTTTATCATCAAATTATGCTTAAGAAATTAATTCTAATTGAAAAATACCCATTTTAGCTCAAAACCCGAAATAGGTCAAAACCCGACCCCGGGCCCGCGTCTCGGAACTTAGAAACTTCATACCAAAATTTTCTTCGTCATCTCACGAGTCTGTACATATAAAGAACGCGAAAATCGGAGTTCGTTTGACCCCTCAAATCGACCCCTAAAGGTCTCATAATCTCAAGCCCTAACCCCAACTTTTTCTACTGATTTTCATGAATTAAACACTGAGATTATGTTTCTTAATCACCTATAATCGAGTTTTAAGGTCCAAATTACTTACCTCTATGAAGAACATTGATTTTCCCTCTTCAAAATCGCCTCAAAAGCTTCTTCCCGTTCAAAAATGGTGTTAAAATAGATTATGGTCGCGGAGGGTTTAATTATATTCTACCCAGATTTTCAATAAAATACCATGTGCGTTCGCACGCTCCCAGGCGAGTTCGCACAGGGTCTTCTCAACTCCCTCACGCAATCGAAGCACTGTAAACGCAATCGCACAGTGCACTAGTCCCATTTCCCTCACGCGCCCAGGCCCTTGTGTGGTCGCACACACTCACTCGCGATCGCACAGCTTCCTCCCTCTCTACACTGCGATCGCACCACTTCCCATGTGGTCGCACAGAACAATTTCCGGGGCCTCACCAACAGACCTATGCAATCGCATATAAGACCCCGCGATCGCATAGAGGAATTTACACCCTGCAACACACCAGCAAAAGCAACAGATTTTTCAAGTCCGAAAGTGTCCGTTAATCACCTGAAATCAATCACGAGCCCCTCGGGACCCCAACCAAATTTAGCAACTTATCGTAAATGATTATTCAAACTTATTTTCACTCTCAAAACATTAAATATAACCTCAAAACACCAAAATCACATCGGATTCAAGCCTAAGAACTTTGAAATTTTCTAAAATCCACCAACGATGCCGAAATTATTCAAAACAACTCTGATTGACCTGATATTTTGCAGACATATCCAAAATGATATTACGAACCTGTTCCAACTGTCGAAATTTTATTCCGATCCCGATAGCCTATTTTTCACTGTCGACCGAAAATCACCAAAAACTAACTTTCTCCAATTCAAGCCTAATTCTACACCGGACATCATAAAAATATTCAGAACACACTCCTAAGTCCCAAATCACCTAACGAAGCTATCCGAGCCATAAAATCCACATTCCGAGGTCGTTTACCAATAAGTCAATTCTCAGTTGACTTTTCCAACTTTAAGGCTATTTTTAAAGACTAAGTGACTAATTTCTCATTATAACCATTCCGATTTCAAGCCTACCAACTCTAACACATCAATAACAGTATAACCAACCTATGACAAGTCAATAACAGTAATTATAATATAAATTCTACGGAACGACCGGTCGGGTCGTTACAATTTTCTCCATGCTTAGGTAATTTTACCTTATTCTTGCCTATTGTTTTCTTGAATTGCTTAATTAAGCCGTATCCGATAGGATTCTGCATCTCATATTTAAATTGGGACTACGGACCGAGATCCGGGAGCTTTCTCCCTGTAGTGCATTGCATATTTAAATTGGGACTACGGACTGAGATCCGGATGTTTTCCCCCTGTACTGCATAGCATATTTAAATTGGGAGTACGGACTGAGATCCGAGAGCTTTCTCCCTGTACTGCATTGCATATTTGCTGTTGAAATATATGTTGTGCTGAGCGGAGTGATTTTCTTTATTATTTCTGTCAGTTTCTCCTTTAAATTCTTCTTATTTTAGCTATTCATATGTCATTGTTCAAACTTATAACTGTCTTATTTTCAAACTCAGCAGAGCCTTAACCTGACCTTGTCACTACTTGACTGGGGTTAGGCTTGGCACTTACGGAGTACCGAATGTGGAGTACTCACTCCCTTTCCTGCGCATGTTTTCCCATGTGCAGATCCAGGTACCAGTACACAGCGTATTGGCTAGGAGTACTACAGCAGCTGTTAGGAGACCGCGAGGTAGTTCTGCAGCGTCCGCAGAATCCCACGTGTCCCCATCTACTCTACTACAGACTTAGGAGATATACATATTCACTTTTTCTTTGTTCCGTTGTATAGAGCTATAGTCGAATAAAGCTTGTGATTTGTGACATTCCGGGTTTTTGGAAAGTAAAAGATGTAGATGTTGAGCGGCTAAATTTTATAGTATTACTTCATCTTTACTGTTTTGTTATTATTTGTCTTATTTTTCCGCAATATAGGCTTACCTAGTCGTAGAGACTAGGTGTCGTCACGAGACCGTTCGGAGCGTAAATTCGGGTCGTGATATATATATATATATATATATATATATATATATATATATATATATAATAATAATACTTTAAACACATCAAACAGCTAAAGCTAGCATCTATTAGAAACCTCATTTGCTATCCACTTAGCTACATGTAATTTTTCTGTACATGGCTGGTTTAATTCCATTCGCATCATCTCCAAGTTTTTAAAGTGATCCGTTTTTGTAAGCTTGACCTCCACATTAATTTAACGCCATGTAATATTTCCTTGTTCAAACCAGCAGAAAATTTTAATGTTTCTGGACCTTAAGTTTCCCATTTGTATTTTATTTTTTCTCATCAATAATTTTACCTTCCCATACCTACAATCGGGACAAACAAAGGTGAATTATTAGTTATAACCTGCTAATAATGTTAAAAAAATTATATTTCTGTGTCAACTCCAAATATATAATGTCAGATGAATACTATAAAGTTGGAGGGATTCAAATACATGAAAGCACTAATTGTTGGAGCATATACCTAAGGGGGGAACCCATTGCACCTTGGAAGAGTACAAAAATGATAAGGTTAAGTGTTTCCAAAGCAGTAAAAGATGGGCCTAACCAACAACGATACATTGGTCTGGAAAATCTGTTTTGCACATTTGATGTCGAGGTCACTATAACGACCAGGTCGGTCGTTTTGAGAGTTAGCGCCCCGATCACCTAATAATTGTTTCTACTATGTCTTATTATGTTAATGGAACGTGTCGGAGCATCGAGTGATGTTAATTGGAGTGTTTTTGGACATATAGTTCTTTAAGATGAGTTTTCACCTTAGAAATTGGGTTGTAATGGGAGCTATGTGAAGACAGATCCGGAATGGAATTTCGTCGACTCCGTTAGCTCCGTTGGGTGATTTCGGGGTTGGGAGCATGTTCAGAATGTATTTTCGAGGTTGGATGTAGATTTAGGCTTGAATTGGCGAAAGTTAGAATTTCGGCGATTTCGGCCGATAGGTGAGATTTTGATATCATACTCGGAATGGAATTCCGAAAGCGACAGCAGGTCCGGAATGTCATTTTTGACCTGTGTGCAAAATTTGAGGTCATTCGGACGAGTTTAGACGTGGTTCGGCGTCGAATGTGAATTCTTATAAATTCCTAAGTTCTTAGGCTTGAATCTATGCATATTTGAGTATTTTGATGTTATGGGATGTGTTTTTAAGGCTCGACCAAGTTTGGATAGGGTATTGGGATCAGTTGGTGGTTTTGGTTGAGGTCCCGGGGGCCTCGGGGTTGTTTCGGATGCTTAACGGAAGAATTTGGAACTTGGAAAATTGCTGAACCAGGCTCCTTCTGGTGTTTTCGTGCCTGCGAAGGTTTCCCGCAGGTGCGATGGGGTGGTCGTAGGTGCGATGGTGGGGGAGGTTGACTAGTGGTCGCAAGTGCGACCTGGGTCCCGCAGGTGCAGAACCGCAGACGCGACCAAACAACCGCAGGTGCGGCCCCAGTCGATCTTAAGTGACTTCCGCACCTGCGATGGAATTTCCGCAGGTGCGGTACTGCAGGTGCGAGATCCTTGTGTGTTTATTCAAAATATCCGAGGGTTTATGCTATTTTCACCATTTTTAATTGTGGGAGCTCGGGAGAGGCGATTCCTGAGGGGATTTTGCTTGGGTATTCAAGGTAAGTGATTTCTAACCATAATAGGTTATCTTCCATGATTCTAATCTTAAATCCCACCCTTAAATTCGAGATTATTGAGTAGAAATTTGGGAATATTGGAAGAAACTTCTTAGACCAAACTTTGGGTTTTTAATTGGGTATTTGACCTCCGATTTGAGAGATTTTGCATATGGTTAGACTCGTGAGTGAATAAGGGTTCGAAAAATGTAAATTTTATCCAATTCCAAGACGTGGGCCCGAGGGCGTTTTGGTCAATTTTTCTAATTTCACGTATTAGTTCCGAATTAATTAGTTTGTTTGAATTCTTGAAATGATATTTACATTATGTAATTGAATTGAATTGATTTGGGCCACCCGGAGTTGGATACTCGTGGCAAGAGCGTGATTATCGGTTGATTTGCACAGTCGAGGTAAGTGGCTTGCCTAACTCTGTGTTGGGGAATTTCCCTTAGACATTTTTAACTGGTTTTTACTATAAAGCCCCGTGTACGTGAGGTGACGAGCACGTGCATGGGATATTTTAACTATATTTTCGTGATTCCGTCTACGATATGCCTCATTTTCAATTCTACTATTACCGTTACTGGTTGAGTTGAGTAACAACTTAAGATTTTATCATGACAATCGATTTTACCTTATTTTTTTTCCACTCGTTACTATTATTTGAGAACTGGTTATGTACTTTTCTTCCATAATTTCCAACTGTTTTTCTCAAAAACCTTTGAATTGCGCTATAATGGATATGTACATTGCATTGTATAGTTATATAGGGACTGCGGGCTTAGACCTGAGACTTTCCCTTGCATCGCATGGTATAGTTACATAGGGACTACGGGCTTAGACCTGATACTTTCCCTTGCATTGCATCGCATATATAGGGACTGCGGGCTTAGACCTGAGACTTTCCCTTGCATTGCATAGCATATATAGGGACTGCGGGCTTAGACCTGAGACTTTCCCTTGCATTGCATCGCATATATAGGGACTGCGAGCTTAGACCTGAGACTTTCCCTTGCATTGCATCACATACATCGGGACTGCGGGCTTAGACCTGAGACTTTCCCTCGCATTGCATCGCATACAATGGGACTGCGGGCTGAGACCTAAGACTTTCCCTTGCATTGCGATGCGCGATTATTTATTGAGTTGATGTTATGCTGGGTTGAAGGTTATTGAATCTTTTATACTCAGTCTTTACCTTAATTTCCTTTAACCATTACTACTTGACTTAACTGTTAATTATATTTGTTATTTTTGCAAACTCAGTAGAGCCTCAACCTGACCTCGTCACTACTTGACTGGGGTTAGGCTCGGCACTTACTGGGCACCAAATATGGAGTACTCACGCGCTTCTGCGCATGTGTTTCCCATGTGCAGATCCAGGTACTAGTGCGCCATACCGTAGCTAGTTCACCAGCAGGCGATTGGAGACTTTGAGGTATATTCTGCAGCGTCCGCAGAGCTTCCGAGTCCCCCTCCTATCCTAGTATAGTTAGGACTTGTAGATGAGAATACACTGTCATTTTTCCAGTTTGGATATTGAGCCGTAGAGTATAGCTTGTGATGTTTGGTTATATTCCGGGTCTTGGGTAAATTAAGATGTAAATGCCAAGCGGCATCGATTGTTAGTGTGGTCTTATTTCAATTTCTCCTATTTCTACTTGTTATCTTTAATTATCATTGATGATTAGGCTTACCTAGTCGTCTAGACTAGGTGCCGTCACGAGACCCAGTCGGAGGGAGAATTGGGTCGTGACAAGTTGGTATCAGAGCATCTAGGTTCATAGGAGTCACAACATCACAAGTCGGTTTATTAGAGTCTCGTGGATCGGTACTGAGACGTCCGTACTTATCTTCGGGTGGCTATGTAACTGTTAAGAACAATCATACTTCTTGGAATCTCTTCTCGTGTTGGTCACTGTTATCGAAAATCTTAAACTTTATTCTATTCTTGCTTACAGATGGTTCGCACTCGCACCGGACGTACTGACGATCAGGCACCCGTGCCCCCAGCCAGAGCCACTAGAGGCAGGGTTCGGGGTAGAGGACGAGCACGCGGTGCAGCCCGAGCACCGGCTAGAGCAGTGGCAGAGGATCCCCCAGCAACCGCAGTTGGAGGGGCACCGGAGATCCCTACTGTCACTCCAGCCCTCCAGGAGACTTTGGCCCGGCTTATGAGTGCTTTCAGTATTCTGTCTCAGACGGGGCTACTCCCGATAGCCCCAGCTACATCCCAGGCCGGGGGAGGGACACAGACTCCCGCAGCCCGTACTCCTGAGCAGAGGGTTCATATGGGGCAGGTTCCAGAGTATATCCCCATGCCTCCTGCAGGTCCAGTTCAGCCTGAGGCTAGAGCAGCTGTATCTGAGTCTGAGCAGCTCCGCCTTGAGAGGTACAAGAAGTACCACCCACCTGATTTTAGCGAATTGGCTTAAGATGACGCTCTGGGTTTTCTGGAGGAGTGTCATCGCATCCTTCGTACCATGGGTATTGTAGAGACGAGTGGGGTCTCTTTGACTACTTTTCAATTGAGAGGAGCAGCCTATCAGTGGTGGCGTGCATTTGAGCTTAGTAGTCCGGATGAGGCAGCCTAACTTTCTTGGGCTTAGTTTTCAGAGATGTTTTTGCTTGAGTTTGTTCCTCAGAGTCTCAGGGATGCTTGGTGTACGGAGTTTGAGCAGCAACGCCAGGGTACTATGACCGTGTCAGAGTATGCGGTCCGGTTCAGTGACTTGGCATGACATGCACCAGCTTTGGTTTCTACTGTCAGAGAGAGAGTTTGTCGTTTCATTGAAGGGCACCATCCCAGCATTCGTACTAGCATGGCCAGAGAGCTGGAGACAGACATTATGTACCAGCAGGCCGTGAGCATTGCTAGGAGGATTGAGAGTATGTTGGGCCGAGACAGGGAGGAGAGAGAGGCCAAGAGGTCTCGAGAGGCATGTCATTTTTCAGGAGTTCGTGCACCTGCAGCACGCCATGGTATGGGTTTTGTGAGCCGCCCCATTCATTCAGCCCTTCCAGCAGCCAGCGGTATTCCAGCTCCTCCTAGACCTCGGGAGACTTATTATGCACCACCAATATCTTAGGTGACTTCAGCTCGAGGTTCTACCACTGGCCAGTCCAGCAGACCAGTTCAGAGTCAGCAGCAGCCACCACGTCCTCAGAGGGGTTGTTTTGGATGTGGTGACCCTAGGCATATGATCAAGGATTTCCCCAGGGTTACTTATCAGGTTCCACGCCTTCCACCAGGTCCCCCATCTATTCGTCCAGCCCTAGCTGCTACCCCACCATCTCAGGCATCTCGAGGTGGAGGTCGGGGAGGACGAGGTCGTCCTATAGGGGGAGGTCAGGCCAGATACTATGCCTTTCCAGCTCGATCCGAGGCCATTGCTTCAGACTCGGTTATCACATGTATTGTCCCCGTTTGTCATCGGGATGCATCGGTATTATTTGATCCAGGTTCCACATATTCATACATGTCTTCTTACTTTGCTCCACATTTGGAGATATCTTAGGATTCTTTGAGTTCCCCCTTATATGTTTCTACTCCTGTGGGAGATTCCCTTGTCGTGGACCGTGTATATCGGTCATGTTTGATTGTTATCAGTGGTCTGGAGACCAGGGCTGATTTGTTATTACTTAGCATGGTAGATTTTGACGTTATCTTGGGTATGGATTGGCTATCTCCCCACTATGTTATTCTTGACTATCACGCTAAGACCGTGACGCTGGCTATGCCAGGATTTTAGAGGTTAGAGTGGAGGGGTTTACAAGAGTATACTCCTCGTCGGGTCATTTCTTTTCTTAAGGCTCAACGGATGGTTGCAAAGGGGTGTGGTGCTTATTTGGCCTATGTGAGGGACGTTAGTGCTGATACCCATACAGTTGATTCAGTCCCAGTTGTGAGGGACTATCCCGATGTTTTTCCAGCTGACCTTCCAGGTGTGCCGCCCGACAGAAACATTGATTTTAGCATTGACTTGTTGCCAGACACTAAGCATATCTCCATCCCTCCCTATCTCATGGCTCCTCCTGAATTGAAGGAGTTGAAGGAACTGTTACAGGAATTGCTTGATAAGGTGTTCATCAGGCCCAGTGTATCACCTTGGGGTGCTCAGGTGCTATTTGTGAAAAAGAAGGATGGGACGATGCGGATTTGCATTGATTACAGATAGTCTAATAAGGTGACAGTGAAGAACAGGTACCCATTGCCTCGTATTGATGATTTGTTTGACCAGTTACAAGGTGCCAGGGTATTCTCCAAGAGTGATCTTCGTTCGGGCTACCATCAGTTGAAGATTCGGGAGTCGGATATCCCGAAGACTGCTTTCAGGACTAGATATGGTCACTACGAGTTCCTGGTTACGTCATTCGGGCTGACCAATGCCCAGCAGCTTTCATGCACCTGATGCACAGCATATTTCGGCCTTATCTTGATGCTTTCGTTATCGTATTCATTGACGACATTTTGGTATATTCTCGGTCCCGGGAGGACCATGAGCAGCACTTGAGGACCGTACTCCCGACCTTGAGAGAGAAGAAGTTATATGCCAAATTCTCTAAGTGTGAATTTTGGCTTGATTCGGTGGAATTCTTAGGCCATATAGTATCTTCGGATGGGATCAAGGTAGATCCGAAGAAGGTGGACGCAGTGCAGAGTTGGCCCAGACTGTCTTCAGCTACTGAGATCCACAGTTTCCTTGGTTTGGCTGGGTATTATCGCCGTTTCGTGGAGGGATTTTCATCCATTTCAGCACCCATGACTAGATTGACCTAGAAGGGTGCACCTTTTATTTGGACCGAGGAGTGTGAGGAGAGATTTCAGAGGCTCAAGACATCCATGACTACAGCTCCAGTGTTAGTATTACCTACCGGTTCGGGGTCCTATACGGTCTATTGTGATGCTTCGAGGATTGGTTTGGTAGCGGTGTTGATGCAGGACGGTAGAGCGATTGCCTACGCGTCCAGACAGTTGAAAGTACATGAGAAAAATTACCATGTTCACGATCTTGCTTTGGCAGCGATTGTTCACGCCCTGAAGATATGGCGTCATTATATATACGGTGTTCCCTGTGAGATATATTGTAACGACCAGGTCTGTCGTTACATAACATCCTGCATTATAATTGTTGCTATTGACTTATTATATATTGGTTATTCTGTTATTAATGTGTTAGAGTTGATAGGCTTGGATTCGGAATGGTTAAATGAGAATTCAGGAACTCAGTCCTTAAGAATAGCCTTAAAATGGGAAAAGTCAACTAAGAGTTGACTTATTGGTAAACGAGCTTGGAATGTGGATATTATGGCTCGGATAGCTTCGTTAGGTGATGTGGGACTTAGGAGTGTGTTCAGAATAATTTTGTGATGTCCGGTGTAGAATTAGGCTTGAATTGGCGGAAGTTAATTTTTGACGATTCCAGACGGCAGTAGAAAATAGGCTATCGGGGTCGGAATGGAATTTTGAAAGTTGGAACAAGTTTGTAATGTCATTTTGGACTTGTCTGCAAAATTTCTGGTCAATCGGAGTTGATTTGGATAGTTTCGGCATCATTGGTGAATTTTAGAAATACCAAAGTTCTTAGGCTTGAATCTGATGTAAATTTGGTGTTTTGATGTTAGTTTTGGTGCTTTGAGAGTGCAACTAAGTTTGAATGATGTTATGGGATATGTTGGTAAGTTTGGTTGGGGTCCCGAGGGGCTCGGGATTGATTTCGGATGGTTAACGGGAATTTCGGAAGTTGGAAATTGCAGCAAAAAGTTGCTGGTGTGGAATCACAGAGATTTCCGCACCTGCGGAAGTTTGACCGTAGGTGCGGGATCGCAGGTGTGGTCTCGCAGGGGCGAGTAGGGAGCCGCAGGCGCGAGACTTGGCGGGGATGGAGAGTTTCCGCAGGTGCGAGAGGATGGTCGCACCCGCGAGGTCGCTGATGCGGAGGTCGAGTCGCAGGTGCGGAAGTCGGGGGAGACCTATAGAGATCGCAGGCGCGGAAGGAGCATCGCACCTGCGAAGCCGCAGGTGCGAGTAAGCAGGTCGCAGGTGCGGAAATACTTGGGCAAAATATATAACTAAACCCTCCGCGACTTAAACCCTTATTTCACCATTTGTGTACGGACATGGAGCTTTTTGGACGAATTTTGAAGGAGAAAATCAGTGGGTATCATAGAGGTAAGTAAATTGATTATTAAAACTCATTTATGGGTGATTATAGACCATAATCCCAGCCTTTAATTCATGAAAAACAGTAGAAAAATAGGATTTTGGGGCATGAGATTATGAGA
>ML294858.1:0-43695 GCA_005239495.1 Nicotiana undulata | reverse complement strand
TTTGAGGTAAGTAATGTCTTGAAATCCTGTCCTGAGGGTATGAAACCCCGGACTATGCACCCTTCACGGGTTTTGGAATACAAATATTGAAACTCTGGAAATATATTCCCTACTTAGGCAACTATTGAGTTGCGAAATCAATTTTTAAGCCTTTGCTTAATTAGTATTTTTGTATTATGATATGTTTTGGGTTGTAAGCCGTGTTTGGGGCCTAGTGCCGATATGTTTACCCCTTGGGGGACTGTTTTACTGTGTTTCCTCACTTGATATGTTGTGAATTACACTCAGTCTTTTCCTGATAAATGGTTTTGACACTCAGAGTATTTTGATACTATTTATTGAAAAAATGAAACAATGTTTTGGGACGAGAATTCGATTTGGTTATGGCCTAAGGGCTAATTGAAAGTGTCTGACTGAGTGATGTGAGGAGACTTCCAGGCCTTATGAATGATGTGAGGAGGCTTACAGGCCTCATGAGAGAGATGAAAAGGCTTCCAGGCCTTATGTTATTATTGCGCTTGGGCTGTAGGAGCCCCTCTGGAGTCTGTAACACACCCCTAGTGAGCGCCGGTACCGATTGAGTGATGATGATTGCCCGCGGGGCTGATACTGAGTGATGATTGATACTGAGTGATGATTGATACGGAGTGATTGAGGGAATGCCTGAGGGCATCTGTTATGAGAAATGATTTTGGCCCAAGGGGTACTTTTATGATGATATTACTATGTTTTCCAACTGGTTTTACTGAGGATTTCACTGAGATATATCGATATTTACTTTTTTTTCAAAGGAGTCTGTAGCTGGTTTTTGAACCTATGAATTTGCTAAATACTACTTGGTGACTTGATGTTTTACTGGTTGTTGTTAAATGATGTATCTGTTTGTGTGCTTTATATTTCTCAGGCTATAATTTCTTTTCATTACTACTGAGTTGGCGTACTCATAAAGACTCCATGTGCCTCTGTGCACAGATCCAGGTACGAGCTCGCAACAGTAGCTGACGCAGGTTCGTTAGCAGTAGTCACGGGATTTTGAGGTAGCTGTCCAGCGTCCACAGCTTCTCCATTTCCCTTCCTTATTATGTTTTTAGCTCTTGATTCAGAGACTTATATTATAGTTTAGCAAAGTTAGATTTAATTATTCTTAGATACTCATGACTATTGACTCCAGTTCTGAGAGGATGTTTAGAGTTATTAGGTTATTATTGGGGGCGTTAGAGCTATATAAATTATCCTTTATTGAATTGTTGTTTATTTTTCATTATGAACTGTTAAATGAGAACAAGTGCGTAGTAATGTGATGGTTGGCTAGCTTAGTTCCACGATAGGCGTCATCACGGTCTGTTAGGATTTGGGGTCGTGACATATATACGGATCACCGGAGTTTGCAGCACATTTTCAAGCAGAAGGACCTCAATTTGCGTCAGAGGAGGTGGTTGGAGTTACTCAAGGATTATGACATCACTATATTATACCATCCGGGAAAATCCAATGTGGTGGCCGACGCCCTGAGTTGTCGGGCGGAGAGTTTGGGTAGCTTGGCATATCTTCGTGCAGTTGAGAGGCCTTTAGCCTTAGATGTGCAGTCCTTAGCCAGTCAGCTCGTGCGGTTGGACCTTTGTGAGCCTCACCGGATATTTGCGTGTGTTGTTGCTCGATCATCCCTTTGTGACCGCATTCTATAGCGCCAGTATGATGATCCCGACCTTCGGGCTCTTCGGGATAGAGTTCAGTGGGATGGTGTCAGAGATATGACCATAGATGATGATGGTGTGTTGAGACTGCAGGACCGTATTTGTGTGCCTAATGTAGATGGACTTCGGGAGTTGATTCTTGAGGAGGCTCATAGCTCGCGGTACTCCATTCATCCCGGTACCGCGAAGATGTATCAGGATCTGAGATAGCACTATTGATGGAGGAGGATGAAAAAGGATATAGTGGAGTTCATAGCCAGATGCCTCAATTGTCATTAGGTCAAGTGTGAGCATCAAAGACCGGGAGAATTACTTCAGCAGATGAGGCTTCCAGAGTGGAAGTGGGAGCGGATCACCATGGATTTTGTGGTTGGACTTCCTCGGACTTTGAGGAAGTATGATGCTATTTGGGTGATTGTGGACCGGTTGACCAAGTCAGCTCATTTCATTCTAGTATTGACTATATATTCTTCTGAGAGATTGGCCCAGATCTACGTGCGGGAGATAGTCCAGTTGCACGGTGTGCCGGTATCTATTATTTCAGACCGAGGTCCTCAGTTCACCTCGCATTTTTTATCTCAGTACAGCATTCCACCCTCAAACGGACGGACAGTCCGAGCGCACGATTCAGATTCTGGAGGATATGCTCTGTGCATGTGTGATGGATTTTGGAGGATCATGGGATCAGTACTTACCTCTTGCAGAGTTTGCTTATAATAATAGCTACCAGTCCAGCATTCAGATGGCGCCGTTTGAGGCTTTATATGGTAGGCGATGTCGGTCTCCAGTAGGATGGTTTGAGTCGGGCGAGGCCCGAATGTTGGGTACGGATTTGGTCCAGGATGCCTTGATCAAGGTGAGAGTGATTCAGGATAGGCTTCGCACAGCTTAGTCCAGGCAGAAGAGTTATGCAGACCGGAGGGTTCGTGATTTATCATTCATGGTTGGTGATCGGGTGTTGCTTCGGGTATCGTCTATGAAGGGCATCATGAGATTTGGGAAGAAGGGTAAGCTGAGTCCGAGATTCATTGTCCCTTTGAGGTGCTACGGCCGGTTGGGGAGGTTGCTTATGAGTTGGCCTTGCCTCCCAACCTAGCAGGTGTTCATCCGATATTCCACGTTTCCATGCTCTGGAAGTAACACGGTGATCCGACTCATGTTTTAGATTTCTACTCAGTTCAGTTGGACAAGGATTTATCCTATGTTGAGGAGCCTGTGGCCATTTTGGACAGGCAGGTCAGAAAGCTCAGGTCGAAGGATATTGCTTCAGTCAAGGTATAGTGGAGGGGTCATCCGGTCGAGGAGGCGACTTGGGAGACCGAGCAGGACATCCGGAGTCAGTACCCTCATCAATTCACAACTTCATGTATGTTTCTATACTCGTTCGAGGACGAACGATTTTCTTAAGCGGGGAGAATATTATGACCAGGTCGGTCGTTTTGAGAGTTAGCGCCCTGATCCTCTGATAACTGTTTCTCCTATGTCTTATTATGTTAATGGAACGTGTCGGAGCGTCGAGTGATGTTAATTGGAGTGTTTTATGACATATAGTCCTTTAAGATGAGTTTCAACCTTAGAAATTGGGTTGTAACGGGAGTTGTGTGAAGACAGATCCGGAATTGAATTTTGTCGACTATGTTAGCTCCGTTGGGTGATTTCGGGGTTGGGAGCGTGTTCGGAATGTATTTTCAAGGTCGGGTGTAGATTTAGGCTTGAATTGGCGAAAGTTAGAATTTCGGCAATTTCGACAGATAGGTGAGATTTTGATATCGGACTCGGAATAGAATTCCGAAAGCGACAACAGGTCTGGAATGTCATTGTTGACCTGTGTGCAAAATTTGAGGTCATTCGGACGAGTTTAGACGTGGTTCGGCGTCGAATGTGAATTCTTAGAAATTCCTAAGTTCTTAGGCTTGAATCTATGCATATTTGAGTATTTGGATGTTATAGGATGTGTTTTTAAGCCTCGACCAAGTTTGGATAGGGTATTGGGATCAGTTGTTAGTTTTGGTTGAGGTCCCGGGGACCTCGGGGTTGTTTCGGATGCTTAACGGAAGAATTTGGAACTTGGAAAATTGTTGAACCAGGCTTCTTCCGGTGTTTTCGCACCTGCGAAGGTTTCCCGCAGGCGTGATGGGCTGGTCGCAGGTGCGATGGTGGGGGAGGTTGACCAGTGGTCGCAGGTGCGACCTGGGTCCCGCAGGTGCGGAACCACAGGCCTGACCAAACGACCGCAGGTGCAGCCCCAGTCGATCTTAAGTGACTTCCGCACCTGCGATGGAATTTCCGCATGTGCGGTACCGCAGGTGCGAGATCCCTGTGTGCTTATTCCAAAAATCTGAGGGTTTATGCTATTTTCACCGTTTTGAATTGTGGGAGCTCGGGATAGGCGATTCCTTAGGGGATTTTGCTTGGGTATTCAAGGTAAGTGATTTCTAACCATCATAGGTTATCTTCCATGATTCTAATATTAAATCCCACCCTTAAATTCGAGATTATTAAGTAGAAATTTGGGAAAATTGGAAGAAATTTCTTAGACCAAACTTTGGATTTTTGATTGGGTATTTGACCTCCGATTTGAGAGATTTTCATATGGTTAGACTCGTGAGTGAATAAGGGTTCGAAAAATGTAAATTTTATCTGATTCCGAGATGTGGGCCCGAGAGGCGTTTTGGTCAAGTTTTCTAATTTCACGTATTAGTTCCGAATTAATTAGTTAGTTTGAATTCTTGAAATGATATTTACATTATGTAATCAAATTGAATAGATTTGGGTCACCCGGAGTTGGATACTCGTGGCAAGAGCGTGACTATCGGTTGATTTGCACAGTTGAGGTAAGTGGCTTGCCTAACTCTGTGTTTGGGAATTTCCCTTAGACATTTTTAACTGGTTTTTACTATAAAGCCCCGTGTACGTAAGGTGACAAGCACGTGCATGGGATATTTTAACTATATTTCCGTGATTCCTTCTACGATATGCCTCATTTTCAATTCTACTATTACCGTTACTGGTTGAGCTGAGTAACAACTTAAGATTTTATCATGACAATCGATTTTAACTGATTTGTTTCCACTCGTTACTATTATTTGAGAACTAGTTACGTACTTTTCTTCCATAATTTCCAACTGTTTTTCTAAAAAACCTTTGAATTGCGCTATAATGGATATGTACATTACATTGTATAGTTATATAGGGATTGCGGGCTTAGACCTGAGACTTTCCCTTGCATCGCATGGTATAGTTACATTGGGACTGCGGTCTTAAACCTGAGACTTTCTCTTGCATGGAATCGCATATATAGGGACTACGGGCTTAGACCAGAGACTTTTCCTTGCATTGCATCGCATATATAGGGACTGCGGGCTTAGACCTGAGACTTTCCCTTGCATTGCATCGCATATATCGGGACTGCGGGCTTAGACCTGAGACTTTCCCTTGCATTGCATCGCATACATTGGGACTGCAGGCCGAGACCTGAGACTTTCCCTTGCATTCCATTGCGCGATTATTTATTGAGTTGATGTTGTGCTGGGTTGAAGGTTATGGCATCATTTATACTCAGTCTTTACCTTAATTTCCTTTAACCATTACTACTTTACTTAACTGTTAATTATATCTGTTATTTTTGCAAACTCAGTAGAGCCTCAACCTGACCTCGTCACTACTTGACTGGGGTTAGGCTCGGCACTTACTGGGTACCGAATATGGAGTACTCATGCCCTTATGCACATGTGTTTCCCATGTACAGATCCAGGTACTAGTGCGTCATACCGTAGCTAGTTCACCAGCAGGCGATTGGAGACTTTGAGGTATATTCTGCAGCGTCCGCAGAGCTTCCGAGTCCCCCTCCTATCCTAGTATAGATAGGACTTCTAGATGAGAATACATTGTCATTTTTCCAGTTAGTATATTGAGCCGTAGAGTATAGCTTGTAATGTTTGGTGATATTCTGGGTCTTGGGTAAATTAAGCTGTAAATGCCGAGCGGCATCGATTGTTAGTGTGGTCTTATTTCAATTTCTTCGATTTCTACTTGCTATCTTTAATTATCCTTGATGATTAGGATTACCTAGTCGTCTAGACTAGGTGCTGTCACGAGACCCAGTCGAAGGGAGAATTGGGTCGTGACAGTTACCATTCTTCACCTAACAAAACACTTATAAAAGAAAGGAATAATGTCAAATGTTTAGTTAGAAACATCATTGGATGCATTTCTTTGCTTATGGATAAAGAGAAAAGAGAGAATTATTAACTGTACTCATAGAAGCCCAAATGATTCAGTTTATAGACTGAACTTTACATCGTCTGTGTATTTCAAAGTGCACCACACTTATTTCACAAGGTATACCAGTTTAAAGATCTATTTTTCACATCAAAATAGTAAGCTAAATTGCACCAGATCAATCCATTTTATGTACCAGGATAAAGAGCTATATTGCACTAGATCAGTCCACAAATATAGATAGAAAGATGTCAAACCCACAGAGATTGATTTATCTATTTTACAAACGTTTCTTGTTTTAATTACTATTTGAGAAAATTAGAAAGAGTTGAGTTGTAAATTAACTAACTAAAAATGCATGAATAGAGCAAATAGAAAATATATTTTTTTCACAAATATAATAAAAAGGTGTTGGGATCTTGACTTCACTTAATATTTCTATTATATTGTAGAATTATTATTCCTCAATTTCTATTTCTCAAAAATGTATAAATGCCTCTCACGATTACAAATATATATTATTACTCAAGTTGAATAATTAATTGCACTCCTCTCGGTTATACAAATTAATTTTCAACATAGTAATACTAAAGAACCAGAAATATATGATTGAACTAAAACATGTTCTTATTAGTAAGTCCCTTTCGGTTACCCTACTTGTCATAACTGATTATTACATTATTCGCCTCTCTCGATTACAAATAAATATAAAATTAGTTATAACATAAAAGAGATAGATGTTACTAAATAAATATTAACATATATCAATACTACACTTAACTACATTATTTCTTCCGCCTCTCTCGATTACAGAATTAATAAACAGTTAATATGTAGTACAAGATAGATAGGTTAATAAATTAAATAACGTCTAACTGTAAAAATAGATAAAAGTTAAATAAATTTTAGCTCAAACATGTGAATGTGAGGAATAATATCTACTATTATATAGAAATATTAAGATCCATCTTTCTCCCAACACAAGGAAAGTAACTCCATACTGGAATTAGTACTAACAATGGAAATATTCTTGTCCATTAAATAAGAAAATAGAAAGAAATATCCGAGAAGAATAATTTCCCATATTTAATTAAAAACAGGAACTAGAGTAATTTCCTACACTGGAATTTATTTAGAAACAACAACTAAATCACTATTGTGATTTAAAAGAAAAGATAATTCGATACTAGTGAAAGAAATAAAATAAAAAAGCTTATGAAGAATTTGGATTCAGACTTCTAGCTCTAAGCTTTCTCTCCACTCTCTATTCTCCTCATCTAATCAGCAACGTCTTATTATATAAGAAAATTTCATGATGACATCTCGATTTGGTTCTAGATTTCATCATGGAAAATATAAATTTCACATTTGCAGAGAATTCATAATTTTAAGTTTAGATTTCGTAGATTTCATCATGGCAAATCTAGATTTCACATTTGCAGATATGAGAATCCGTAAGTTTAGGTTTAGATTTCGTCGATTTCATCATGGCAAATCTAAACTTGGTGCATTGTCACGTCAATAATGATTCATAGCTCGATTTCACACTTCTTTGTTGTATCTTTCTTGAATATTTAATTTTTTTTTTTTTTTTTTGCACACAATAATTCTTCTATAATTATTACTGCAAAATAAAGTATAACAATATGGAGGAAATATGATAATTTATATATTTTTATGAGAAAAATTATGTGGTTAATATCAGATAAAATGCACTTATCGTATACCTGTTATAAAAAATAAAACAACCAAAACCAGTTTAAAGCTTAAGGTTCATGCCACCGGAATTGTTTCTACATTAAATTTGTAAACTCGACTCTAACATAAATTCAAAACGGTATTGTGTCATCTTGAAATATTTGAGTTCTTCAATTAAATACATAAGTTTTTAGTTTTATTCAGGTCAATCAAGTTGAATTCCACCAAAGAAATATGATTCACAATATTTTATTATTTAAGTGGATATTTCAGATGTCATTGGCAATCTCTACTCTTCCTTCGTTATCCAGGAGAAACAAAAGAGAATCAAAAGAAATTGAAACAAATGCATTATCAAAGATATAAAAATATTAAAATTTAGGTAAAGTTAGACAATAAAGCAGTAAAACAAATTCTAATAGAACAATTTCAAACCTCTTATGTGAAACCCACAACAAATTTATCCATACACTGATACATTAAAAGATCTACAAATCGTCTAACCCATGTTTTTCCCAAATTTAGAAGAAAAGCACAGAATTCCCTAAAAATTCCATTTACTCTACATTAAAAAATAAAATTAAATACTGCAATTTCTCCGATTAAATGCACATACCAAATAAAAGCAGAGAATGCATGTATAAATCGAGTACTGACTTGATTAAACCCTATACGGGTTTCTAAAAAATCGATAAAACTCGAATGTCGAACCTTTCTTGTTGTCTTTAGAAGCCGAGTGAAGTAAATCAGATCTTCTTCTGAAGATCGTCGCCGACTGGGTGCCATCGACTTTTTAACCGCTTTTAATGTTTATGGATTTATCTTGAAAAATAAGTCACGATGGCGCGCACTTGTTGTTTTTGGACACACCGTAACCACGCCACATGAAATGCACCCGCGATTATAACATGTGATTTTATTATTGTTTGGAGTTAAAATCGGGGGCATAAATTGCCACACCCGAGTGTAGGTTATATATGATCATGACAATATACCACGAGAACCCATACCCATAGCTACGATGATTTATTAATCGCGTCTAAAACAGGCTACGATGGTCTTATTCATCAATCTAAGACCGTGTGTTAAAGTTGTGAACTGTGGAGCCATGACTTCCATTAATTATCCTTGTTTTAGCTTATAGAACTGATCTGTCAACCTCCTCGATAAAAATGTACTCTCAATTTTTATACTAACAGATGTGCTCCACTTTTATCCAAACCAACTTAAGTTCCACGTTTCAGCACCCCAAAATATATCTCCAAGATCAAGAGTCCCCAACAAAAAGAATTAACAATCACATAATAAATCACAACACAAATTTATACAAAGGAATTGCATTCTTTATGACATATGGAACCAAAAATTCCAGTAAATAGCTCAAAATATATGTTTGCACATTTCAGTCCCAAGTTCATCAATTCATGCTATTTATACGAACATCGATCAGTGAAGGCAGTTGTTAAAAGAGTGTATAGCCAAATTTACATTCTCTCTATCTCTCATCTCAACTAAATGAGTAATGAACTAAGGATTCAAAACGTTTCTTAAAATTACATTCTCAATTTCACTCAAATAGATCAATTGCTAGTAAGGATCATGAGTAAGCACATCACCGATTCATAATTCTCCTAACATTTATAGAATTCATCAAAGTGCAAGTCATCGCAAGGGCACTACACGGACCTTAATTCAATCAAACGAATAAAGCACTTAATTGAATTCTAATGTATGAAAACATGTATGCATATTCACATTAATAACTAAGCAAACCTCACTTAACTTGTAATCTACTGATATTTACCTTGCGGCACAAGTAGTTTGAATTGATAAGGTCGAGTCACGTCAAACGCATACTCGAATAGGATTTACGAATCATGACCATGAGACGGAAACCGTACCCATGGCCACGATAATTTATCATTCTTGCCTAATTCAGTGTTGTTATATCATTCTTTACAATGTAGCCTTTTTGTTTTTATTTGTCCAGTGCACTGAGTAATTTCTCATATAGTGGATGTACTTTGTGATAATTAAGAGGAGTTTAAGCTGCAGTTTTGTATTCAATATGTTGTACAAGATCTCAAGTATTATTCAAAATCATTGAAGTTACATTACATTCTTTTGCCAATGGGTTGTCTATTTACAGTTGTGTTTTCTTCATTCTTGCATTTTTGGATTCATAAATCAAAGTTGAACAACTACGTTCCTAAGAGCAAATTAACAGCACATAAAAATATTCCACCATTCGAAGCAACGAGATAATAACTCAAGGATTCCGAAATAGAACAACCAAATAATTGATGGAATTTATCGAATGCATGACATTAACCCACTCATGAACAAAAATGAATTTAAGAGAAGAGGATGGACCTTTTGATGGGCAGAGCTTTCTCTTTTTATTAAGAAATCAACTGATTTACATAGTTGCAACCAAAGATTCCAAGTGAAAACACAAACAGGACCAAAGAACCGGCACTTCTAACGTCGACCTCGACTCGCCGCAACCAGAATTGAGAATGACCTCTTCAGCAGCGCCGCACACGTCGAAAAACCAACAGAGAAGAAACGAGTTAGGCGTTGTCTTGAGAGCTGAAACGCACGACTGTTTTCAGCTATGTTTTAGCTGATTTATGGGGATATTTTGGCATGATTTTGGGGGTAGAATTTGGGGAAAATAGAGCTATCTTTCAAAAGTGTTTGCTGCTGCATTTTTGGTCTGATTTTTGCAGCTAATTTCAGCTGTTTTACAGCTTGTTTTGGCTACTTTTTGGGTATTTTTTAACAGGAAAATGGGGCTCTTTTAATTGTGGTTTATGGTAAAATTTTGGTCGCTCTTCATAGTTGATTTCGTTACTGTTTTCAGTTGGGTTTGGGAGTCGTTTTTGGTGATTAAAAGCTGATTTTTTAGGACTGTTTTGGAGTTGTTTCTTCAACAACGTGTTTTTGGCTTTCTGGAGCTATGTTTTACATGGCTTTCATGGTGGAAAAGGGGAGAAACCAATGGTGTTTTAGAATAGTTTCAGGGGTGAAGAAGATTAAGTTTTGGTGGTGGATTGGCTGGATTGAGCAAGAGATGCGACGTTCTCTATTTTGTAAGAGAGAGGATCCGATTTTTGTTGTCTCCTCCTCATTTTTTAGGTCTCTCTCTCTTTTTATCTAATTAGGTCTAGGTTTAGGTCTAGCCAAATGCTAGTTTTAAAGAGAGGGGGTATTTGATTGGGCCAGCTAAAGAAAATTTTGGGCCATGCAAAATTGGCTCATCCGATTTTAAGAAAACAAACCCCGTTTTCCTTCAATTTATTTTCAAACGTGGTAATTCAAATTTCCTAAATCAAATTTAATTTTGCAAAATTGAACTACCTACTTTACTAAACTAATTTAATTAATTTTGACTAAAAATGCATATGAAATTACTAAAATGTTTTTTGTTGTAATTTAAATGTACTAATTCCTAAAAATGCAAATTACACCTAAGATGGCATGAAATAAAAATGTGACAATTTTTTATGATTTTTCCTATAATTTTAAAGTATTAAACATGCATAAAATGCAACTAAATAAAGAAAAACTCCTAAAATTCATAAAACAATTATTTTTGGGGGTCTATTTTTAGGAGTCATTTCCATGCGGGGCAAAAATTGGATTCTCACAACTGCCCCTCTTTGCTCGAGAACTTGAAGAGTGTTCGGGCAAAGATAAAGTGAGCGATTACGAGAAATTTTTGCCCGTTTGGTACTCCATTTGGAAGCATTTTGAAAATTTTTAACTGAACCTTGCTTCGGAGGTTGCCTACATATCCTTGGCTATAAAGGAATCAGGTCAGTGTAGTTCTGGAGAGTGATGGAATGATGAGTTGCAGAGTCGAGCGAGGTTCCGTTCTGTCGAGGTCCCGGTTCACGGTCCTGGTATTACATCAAAATCAAAAATGAAAAAGACTAACTAAGCCTATCAACTACGAGTTATAAGATTCCTATCTAGAAGTCTTCTGAAGCTTGATCTTGAGTCTTGGTTATTTCTTCACGCAGTGTCACGACCCGAAATCCCACCTTTCAGACCGTGACTGCGTCTAACGTTGAACCCGCCAGACAAGCCAACGTACACAACATTTGACATCTACAAACAACGTAACAGTATTTAAAGACATTAACCTTCAAACCTTTACTGGAATATCCCGAATCATGAACTTTCAACTTTTACTGAAACATCTCAAATCACTTCAAAAGTTTTACAGCAGAAAAGAAATAATATTTCAAAACGCATAATGAAACGATAAAGACAACAATATCGCAAAATCCCAAAATCGGGGTGTCACAACCTCACGGACTAGCTATAAGAATACTAAATACAAGTCTGAAAGGAAATACAGTATTGTCCTTAGAACTGAAAGAGAAGTAAGACAATAGGACGCAATAGCAAAAGAGACTCCAGGGTCCACGAACGCCAGTGGTATACCTTGAAGGTCAATGTGGACTGAAGGAGATCCGCACAGCTACTAACGATCAATACCTGGATCAACACTAAAATGTGCAGAAGTGTAGAATGAGCACACCACAGGGGTGCCCACTAAGTATCAAGACTAACCTCGGTGAAGTAGTGACGAGGACTAGTCAAGACACCCACTGGTCTAATAACTAAACATGCATAAGTACAGAATTAACGAAAACATAACATCTTTCTAATATTTACAGAATTGGGCTAACAACGTAAGAACTACAATAAGGAAGGAAAACCAGCAAACAACAATGGTACACCAAAATAATACTCCGAAGGATGGATGGGAACAACGCCCAAATCTGGAAAATCACAATAAAGGGCAAGTAGTAACTTAGCACTGCAATAGTTTCCACATCAGGCCTTAGCCAACAACCCCGATAAATTGGTCAAATCTTCAAGTGTAAACTTTCACCCGCAAGTTTATATTGAAGGCTTTAACATATAATTATTTCAAATAGAAAATTCCTTTGAAATATACTTCCTCAGAATATATACTTTGTAGAAAGATAATCTTCAAACGTAGTTCCTTCAAGATAAAAGCTTTTCAAATATACTTTTCCAATAAATGTCCTTCAAACATAGTTTTCTTCAAGATAAATGCTTTTAAAATATACCTTTCCAAACAATAGTCTTTCAAACATAGTTTTCTTCAAGGTAAATGTTTTTCAACTATACTTTTCAAATATACTTTTCAAATAATATCTTTCAAACATAATTTCTTCAAGATAAATACTTTTCAAATAGGTACATTTTTCAAGTAAATATCCTTCGATTATAGGTCACCCTGTAACGCCTAAGCGTAGAAGATTAACAGTTCCGAACACAGGTATATAAACAGGGGAAATCTACCGGGATCCCATCTCGTAGTTCCGAATTTATTATGCAATACATGGGGATCTCCCGGAATACGTCCGTAGTCCCAAAATAAATATGCAGTGCTGGGGGATCTCACGGAATACGTCCGTAGTCCCAAAATAAATATGCAATACAGAGGCGATCTACCAGAATACGTCCGTAGTCCCCAAAGTAAATATGCAGTGTAGGGGGGATCTCCCAGAATACGTCTGTTGTCCCCAAAGTAAATATGCAGTGCGGGGGGGATCTCCCAGAATACGTATGTGGTCCCCAAAGTAAATATGCAGTGCATGGGGGATCTCCCTGAATATGTATGTAGTCCCCAAGGTATATACGCAATGCAACCAACAAGGATAACACCTATAACACGACAGAATACATCGTACATCACCACAATAGGTACAAAGCAACAAATGATAGAAATGCAATGTATGACGAGCAAATCAATACAAGAACTTAAATCACAAGACCGATAGAACTCACTCACAAGGAATAACCACTGAAGAGAAATACCAAGCGTAAAGAAAATAACTTAACCAGGGAGAAACAAGAGGTAACAATGAATCCACAATATTCAAGTCAACAATAAGAATCCAACACAATTCAATTAATTCCAAATAACGGCAAGTCGACTAAGATATAAGTTATCCAAATTCCTTTTAAGGTTGAGCAATTACAAGAGATTTTTCAACAATTCAAATAAGGGTAAGCCGCAGAAGATAATCATAACTCCAATTAATGCTAAACAATTATAGGGTGAGATAATAGTAAATCCAATTAAATAGGTAGTTTATGAAAAATATAGCACGACGGTTGAAAGGTAAAATATTCAGTTAAGTCAATTAAGATCAAGTAAGCAATAAAGTGAATCTAAAAGCAAGTAATTCTAATTTAAGTAGGTAGAGATGAAACTAGCAATCAGGAACGCAGTCATAATAAGTACAAGCTCGTACACAGGGAATACGATAACCTAAGAACCCTAAAAGGCCAAACTCCTACAAATAAGTCCGAGCACGCACTCGTCACCTCGCGTACACGGGATACAATCAACATAGAAGACTCAAATCCTAGGGGGAAATTCCCCCACACAAGGTTAGGAAAGATACTTACCTCAAAGAAGACAACCTGGTACTTTTAAGTTGGGGTTATGGATTTTCAGTATATGGGGGTAGTATGGGATCCGTAGTCGGAGAGAAAATCACCTGTTTGATTGAACATGCTGCCAATAAAATTTTACCCCTGAACTTCTCGGGTGAAAAGACCTCTGGACGGCTCAAATCTAATCAAAATAACATCAAAACACAAATAAAACTCATAAGGAACTATTCCAGATCATAAAGTCTCAATCTTTATAAAAACCTAGAAATCAACCCAAAAGTCTACCCCCCGGCACCTCAAAACCCGACAAAATTTACAAAATCCGAACACCCATTCAATTACGAGTCCAACCATACTAATTTCATCAAATTTCAATACCAAATCGATGTTCAGACCCAATTATTCTCTTTAGAAAAGTTTTTGATAAAAACCCCAAATTCTCCAATCAAGACATGGATTAATTCAAAATAAAAGAAATTAGATAAACATATTAAAATACAAAAATTATTCTTAGATACTAACCCCCATGAAAAGACGAGAAGAACGCCGCAAAAATCACCTCAATCGGAGCTCTAGAACTAAAGATATGCTCAAAATACTAAAATGACGCGATCTGATTTTGTTATACTCAGGGATTTTAGCATGTGCGACCAAAATACCCGCACATGCGAATTTCCAGCTGTCATTTCCGCATTGTTGGACCATTTTGTGCACTTACGGCTCCGTGGATGCGGACTTAAGTTCGCATCTGCGAAACACCAACACCAGCTCTCTTTTTCAACACTTAAATGAGCATAACTTCCTCATACGATGTCCAAATTCGATGATTCTTTTTGCTATAGCTCTGTTATTATGATACAGATCTAATGCTTCAATTAAAACAGAAATTGGAGCTCATGTGCTTAATATGGTACCATTTATACTTGAAAAACAACGTCGAAACATAAGAAAAAGGAGCGCAACACAACCCAAACCGATCCGAAATTCACCCGAGCCCCTCGGGACCTTAACCAACAATTCCCACAAGTCATATATCACTACTCCAACTTATTAAAACCTACGGAAAACCCAAAACAATACCAAAACATCGAATCAACCTCGGATTCAACCCTAAGAACTTCTAAACTTTTAAAATTCGCCAAAGATGCCAAAACTTATCAAACCATGTCCGAATGACCTGAAATTTTGCACACACGTCAGTAATGACACTACAAACGTATTCCAACTTTCTGAATTCCATTCCGACCTTGATACCTAATTTTCCACTACCGACCAAAATCGCCAAATTTTCTACTTTCGCCAATTCAAGCCTAATTCTACCACGAACCTCCAAATTACATTCCGAAGACACTCTTAATTCTAAAATCACCCAACGAAGCTACTGACATCATCCAAAACTCATTTAGGAGCCGTTTACACAAAAAGTCAAATTCCGGTCAAATTCTCACCGCTTAAGCTTCCAAAACTAGAATCCTTCTTCTAATTCGACTCTGAATCATCTGGTAATTGAATCCAACTATGCAAGCATGTCGATATACATAATGTGAAGCTGATCAAGGCCTTATGCCATCGAACGGAGCTTAAATTCTCAAAACGACCGGTCAGGTTGTTACATTCTCCCCCTCTTAAAACAAGCGTTCATCCTCGAAGGTGTCAAGATTCGCCTCGAAGTCCTCAAATCACTGAATGCACACTTCCAACATACACCCGCGGGTGATACCACGTCACCCCACTCTACATACACCATATCAACTGCAATTTAGCCTTTCTACCAACACTGATAAGCCTCATACCATGAATTCTCACCTTTTATTCATGTACAAAAAGACCTGATTCTAAATCCATATCTGGTATCAGTCTCAACCAGTTGTATCAACTCATGACTACACCCACAAGGTATGACCACACAACACACCACACCACACATAGGCCCTTAATAACACTTGTAATCACAATAGGTGCCCGAAGTCAACCCAACACTAACAGTTAGCCTCGTATCTGATAGAATCTCTGTTTCAAACCTCCGTAACACTGATAATGGTGCAAGAAACACGAAGACCTCATAATTAGACACCCGAATCACCAAGCCACAACTAACACCACCGGGAACACACCCTGCAAGATGAAACTCAAGAAGCACATAACGAAAATGACTGAATATGAAAATAGAAACATAAGGGAACCACCAAACAAGCCCACATGAACAACTCTCTATCAATACTGACCTAGAAAAGCAATATAACAAGGAAGAAGTAAATCATATGAACAAATCACAAGGATCGCGTCCTGATATAACTTCCACTGCAGTACTTAGCCTAGTTCCAACATATCGAATCACAAGGGTCTGGACCCAACTCTAAATCACATACCAAATATATATAATACCAATTGAAACCTTCCACTAACTCAGCTCTGCCAGTAAATCACAACACTCACTGAACTCTCACCCGAGTAGAGCATCAATTCACAGTTCGTAACCAAAAACCATACTCAGGAAAAATCACATCAAGCTTACCATGATGATCAAAAAGGACTTACTTCTAGTCTCACCACTCTCAATGATGAATAAAAACAACGATAGACATGGGCTACCAGTCATAGAATCTCCCAACGGAGCAAACACGAAAATAGAGTGCAAAGCATGAAACTCACTCATAAATGAAGCAACAAATAAGGAACTCGTCCTGACCAGCAGAACTATAATGAAATGCAAATGGTGCCTCTATGTAACAAATCGAAACATACCTGTATGATAATATCTGGCACAACAGCCTCTAGCCTACTATATGAAATACATCAACGGGTCGAGCCTCCCCCTCTTGGGGCCCTCTACTCACCTGAAATAACTCGCTGTGACACACCTGCCCGAATCTTAGGACAATCTCTCACAATGTAGATGATATCTCCACACTTAAAGCAACCTCTCTGCTGATGTGGCTGTGGAAATTGAGCAGTGCGAGTACTATGAGACCCATGAGCATCTGAAACACTACGCGAAGCCGGAAGTGCAAACTAAACTGGCTGACCCACAAACTTCTACCATGTCGTACCCTGCCTCCAAAATAAGGACCAGTAGATCTCTCCGGTCTACAAGGCCTCCTCTCCTCCCTATACTCTCTCTCTCGTCCTCTCGCTCTCGATCCCACATGTCCCCCTAACCAGCGAGCGATCCCTACAACCTTCTGAAACGAAACATATAACTCCAACTCTCGAGTCATGCCGAACAGAATATCATGCCTGAACCCCTCAATAAATCTTACGGACTCGCCCTCTAACTGTAGAGACCAAGGGAGGTGCATATCTAGCCAACTCACTGAATCTGTCGACATACTCTCATACTGACATAGTGCCCTGAAACAACTGCTCAAACTCCGCGCACCATGCATCCCGAAGGGAATGAGGTACAAACTTTCTCAAAATATCTCTGAAAACTGAATCCATGTAAGTGAAGAGTCATCGGCCGGGCTACCCAACTCATATGCCCGTCACCACTGATAAGCCGCTCCCTTAAGCTGGAACGTAGTAAAAGCAACCCCACTCGTCTAAACAACATCCATAGCATGGAGGATTCTATGGCACACCTCCAGAAAAACATTTTGCACTCTCTGAAGCCAAATCGCTGAATGTAGGAGGATTATATCTCTTGAACCTTGCAAATCAAGGTGTCCTTCCTCGGATGCTGCTTCTCTGACCATGAGCTGAAACGGAACCACATGCTGTGTCTCCATGGCACCAAGAACCTGACCAACATGAACCCGCTGCTCTGGAGTGTGGGCGGCGGGAGTCCGGGCTCCTTTCGTGGTCTGTGAAGTAACTAGTGCAACCGGAAATAACCCCGCCTGATCTAATGTACCAATCATGCTCAGGAACTGTGCTAAAGTCTCCAAAAGTCCGTGGGTAACTGCAGGTGCCTCCGGTACCTGCCCCCCAACTGGAACTACGGGAGTCTCCCAAACTTGTACTTTGGTAGGTGCCCTAGCTACGACATGAACTCCTCGTCGGCTCTACCTATGACCCTAGGGACATCTGCTCCGGGGGTAACATCATCTGGAACCGCAGCTCGTGTCCTCACCATTTGTGAGAGAATGGAATGATAAATTTCAAACTTCAAGACCAATGAACTCGCACGATAGAATGAAGGAAGTGAAATTTTCATAATAGTTTTGTAGCCTCTCGAAGATAAGTACAGAAGTCTCCGTACCGATCCGCGAGACTCTACTAAACTTGCTTATGACTCGTAGCATCTATGAACGTAGAGATCTGATACCAACTTGTCACGACCTAAATTTCCCTCCATTGGGTATCGTGACGGCACCTAGTCTTAGGGACTAGGTAAGCCTAACATTTACTAAATAACAACAATAATAAAGGAAATATAACACTCTCGATATACAAATCTTTACAGCATTTACAATTTCCCAAAACCGGTAGTACAAGTCATAAGCTCTACAGAGTAAACTACACTTCTAAACACAACTCTTTGGAAATGAGTAAAACTGTTGAAACAGGGTAAGAAGGTTCCTCCGAAGCCTGCGAACGCGGTGGCAGGTTTACCTTGAGTCTCCTCTGCAAGGATCCCCACAGCTACTAACGATCAATACCTGGATCTGCAGAAAAATGTGCAAAAGTGTAGAATGAGCACACCACAGCGGTGCCCAGTAAGTATCAAGACTAACCTTGGTGAATTAGTGACGAGGACTAGTCAAGACACCCACTGGTCTAATAACTAAACAGGCATAAGTAAAGAAATAACGGAAACATAACATCTTTCTAATATCTACACAATTTGGCTAACAACGTAACAACTACAATAAGGAAGGAAAAACATCAAACAACAATGGTACACCAAAATAATACTCCGAAGGATGGATGGGAACAACGCCTAAATCCGAAAAATCACAATACAGTAAGGGCAAGTAGTAACTCAACACTACAATAGTTCCCACATCAGGCCTTAGCCAACAACCCCGATAAATTGGTCAAATCTTCAAGTGTAAACTTTCACCCGCAAGTTTAAATTGAAAGCTTTAACATATAATCATTTCAAATAGAAAATTCCTTTGAAATATACTTCCTCCGAATATATACTTTGGAGAAAGATAATCTTCAAACGTAGTTCCTTCAAGATAAAAGCTTTTCAAATATACTTTTCCAATAAATGTCCTTCAAACATAGTTTTCTTCAAGATAAATACTTTTCAAATATACCTATCCAAACGATAGTCTTCCAAACATAGTTTTGTTCAAGGTAAATGCTTTTCAACTATACTTTTCAAATAATATCTTTCAATCATAGTTTCTTCAAGATACATTTTTCAAGTAAATATCTGTCGATTATAGGTCACCATGTAACGCCTAAGCTTAGAAGATTAAAAGTTCCGAACACAGGTATATTAATAGGGGAAATCTACCGGGATCCCATCCCGTAGTTCCGAATTTATTATGCAGTACATGGGGATCTCCCGGAATACATCCGTAGTCCCAAAATAAATATGCAGTGCTGGGGGATCTCCCGGAATACGTCCATAGACCCAAAATAAATATGAGGTACAAGGGGATCTCCCAGAATACATCCGTATTCCCCAAAGTAAATATGCAGTGCAGGGGGGATCTCCCAGAATACATCCGTATTCCCCAAAGTAAATATGCAGTGCAGGGGGGATCTCCCAGAATACGCCCGTAGTCCCAAAATAAATATGCAGTGTTGGGGAATCTCCCAGAATACGTCCGTAGTCTCAAAAGTAAATATGCAGTGCAGGGGGGATCTCCCAGAATACGCCCGTAGTCCCAAAATAAATATGCAGTGTTGGGGAATCTCCCAGAATACGTCCGTAGTCTCAAAAGTAAATATGCAGTGCAGGGGGCATCTCGCAGAATACGTCCGTAGTCCCCAAAGTAAATATGCAATGGAACCAACAAGGATAACAACTATAACACGACAGAATACATCGTACATCGCCACAACATGTACAAAAGCAACAAATGATAGAAATGCAATGTACAACGAGCAAATCAATACAAGAACTTAAATCACAAGAACGACAGAACTCACTCACAAGGAATAATCACTGAAGAGAAATACCAAGCATAAAGAAAACAGCTTAACCTGGGAGAAACAATATGTAAAAACGAGTTCACAATATTCAAGTCAACAATAAGAAGACAACACAAGTCAATTAATTCCAATCAAGGCAAGTCGACTAAGATATAAGTTATCCAAATTCCTTTTAAGGTTGAGCAATTACAAGAGATTTTTCAACAATTCAAATAAGGGTAAGCCGCAAAAGATGATCATAACTCCAATTAATGCTAAATAATTATAGGGTGAGATAATACTAATTCCAATTAAATAGGTAGTTTATGAAAAATATAGCACGACGGTTGAAAGGTAAAATATTAAGTTAAGTCAATTAAGATCAAGTAAGCAATAAAGTGAATCTAAAAGCAAGTAATTCTAATTTAAGTAGGTAGAGATGAAACTAGCAATCAGGAACGCAATCATAATAAGTACAAGCTCGTACACAGGGAATACAATAACCTAAGAACCCGAAAAGGCCAATATCCTACAAATAAGTCCGAGCACACACTCTTCACCTCGCATACACAGGCTACAATCAACATAGAAGACTCAAATCTTAGGGGAAAATCCCCCCCCCCCACAAGGTTAAGCAAGATACATACCTCAAAGAAGACAACCTGGTACTTTAAATGAACTCCTCGGGTGGAAAGACCTCCAGACAACTCAAATCTAATCAAAATAACTTCAAAACACAAATAAAACTCATAAAGAACTATTCCGGATCATAAAGTCTCAATCCTTATAAAAATCGACCGAAAAGTCTACCGCGAGAGCGCACCTCGAAACCCAACAAAATTTACAAAATCCGGACACCCATTCAATTACGAGTCCAACCATACTAATTTCATCAAATTCCAATAGCAAATCGATGTTCAGACCCAATTATTCTCTTAAGAAACGTTTTGGATAAAACCCCCCAATTCTCCAATCAAAACATGGATTAATTCAGAAAAAGAACTTTTTTAACCATATTAAAATACAAAAATTATACTTATATACTAACCCCCATGAAAAGAATATAAGAACGCCGCGCAAATCACCTCAATCGGAGCTCTAGAACTCAAGATATGCTCAAAAACTAAAATGACGCGGTCTGATTTATTTATACTCAGGGATTTTAGCATGTGCGACCAAAATACCTGCACCTTCGCATTTCCAGCTGTCAATTCCGTATTTGCGGACCATTTTGCGTACCTGCAGCTCTGCGGATGCGGACCCAAGTTCGCATCTGCGAAACACCAACACCAGCTCTCTTTTTCGACACTAAAATAAGCATAACTTCCTCATACGATGTCCAAATTCGATGATTCTTTTTGCTATAGCTCTGTTATTACGATACAGATCTAATTCTTCAATTAAAACAGAAATTGGAGCTCATGTGCTTAAAATGGTACCATTTATACTTGAAAAACAACATCGAAACATAAGAAAAACGAGCGCAACACAACCAAAACCGATCCGAAATTCACCCGAGCCCCTCGGGACCTTAAACAACAATTCCCACAAGTCATATATCACTACACCAACTTGTTAAAACCTACGGAAAACCCAAAACAACACCAAAACATCGAATCAACCTCGAATTCAACCCTAAGAACTTCTAAACTTTCAAAATTCGCCAACGATGCCAAAACTTATCAAACCATGTCCGAATGACCTGAAATTTTGCACACACGTCAGTAGTGACACTACAAACGTATTCCAACTTTCTGAATTCCATTCCGACCCCGAACCCTAATTTTCCACTACCGACCAAAATCGCCAAATTTTCTACTTTCGCCAATTCAAGCCTAATTCTACCACGAACCTCCAAATTACATTTCGAAGACACTCTTAATTCTAAAATCACCCAACGAAGCTACTGACCTCATCCAAAACTCATTTAGGAGCCGTTTACACAAAAAGTCAAATTCCGGTCAAATTCTCACCGCTTAAGCTTCCAAAACTAGAATCCTTCTTCCAATTTGACTCTGAATCATCTGGTAATTGAATCCAACTATGAATGCATGTCGATATACATAATGTGAAGCTGATCAAGGCCTTATGCCATCGAACGGAGCTTAAATTCTCAAAACGACCGGTCAGGTTGTTACATTCTCCCCCTCTTAAAACAAATGTTCATCCTCGAAGGTGTCAAGATTCGCCTCGAAGTCCTCAAATCACTGAATGCACACTTCCAACATACACCCGCGGGTGATCCCACGTCACCCCACTCTACAGACACCACATCAATTGCAATTTAGCCTTTCTACCAACACTGATAAGCCTCGTACCATAAATTCTCACCTTTTATTCATGTACAAAAAGACCTGATTCTAAATCCATATATGGTATCAGTCTCAACCAGTTGCATCAACTCATGACTACACCCACAAGGTATGACCACACAACATAACACACCAGACATAGGCCCTTAATAACACTTGTGATCACAATAGCTGCCCGAAGTCAACCCAACACTAACAGTTAGCCACGTATCTGATAGAATCTCTGTTTCAAACCTCCGTAACACTGATAATGGTGCACGAAACATGAAGACCTCATAATTAGACACCCGAATCACCAAGCCACAACTAACACCACCGGGAACACACCCTGCAAGATGAAACTCAAGAAGCACATAACGAAAAATGACTGAATATGAAAAGAGAAACATAAGGGAACTACCAAACAAGCCCACATGCACAACTCTCTATCAATACTGACCTAAAAAACCAATATAACAAGGAAGAAGTAAAGCATATGAACAAATCACAAGGATCCCGTCCTGATATAACTTCCACCGCAATACTTAGCCTAGTTCCAACATATCGAATCACAAGAGATCACGAGGGTCTCGACCCAACTCTAAAGCACATACCGAATATATATCATACCTATTGAAATCTTCCACTAACTCAGCTCTGCTAGTAAATCACAACACTCACTGAACTCTCACCCGAGTATAGTATCAATTCACAGTTCGTAACCAAAAACCATACTCAGGAAAAATCACATCAAGCTTACCATGATGATCAACAAGGACACTTCTAGTCTCACCACTCTCAATGATGAATAAAAACAACGATAGACACGGGCTACCAGTCATAGAATCTCCCAACGGAGCAAACACGAAAATAGAGTGCAAAGCATGAAACTCACTCATAAATGAGGCAACAAATAAGGAACTCGTCCCGACCAGCAGAACTATAATGAAATGCAAATGGTGCCCCTATGTAACAAATCAAAACATACCTGTATGATAATATCTGGCACAACGGCCTCTAGCCTACTATATGAAATACATCAATGGGTCGAGCCTCCCCCTCTTGGGCGCCCTCTACTCACCTGAATAACTCGCTGTGACACACCTGCCCGAATCCTAGGACAATCTCTCACCATGTAGATGATATCTCCACACTCAAAGCAACCTCTCTGCTGACGTGGCTGTGGAAACTAAGCAGTACGAGTACTGTGAGACCCATGAGCATCTGAAACACTACGCAAAGCCGGAAGTGCAAACTAAACTGGCTGACCCACAAACTTCTACCATGTCGTACCCATCCTCCAAAATAAGGATCAGTAGATCTCTCCGGTCTACAAGGCCTCCTCGCCTCCCTATAATCTCTCTCTCGTCCTCTCGCTCCCGAACCCACATGTACCCCTAACCAGCGAGCGATCCCTACCACCTTCTAAAACAAAACATATGACTCCAACTCTTGAGTCATGCCGAACAGAATATCATGCCTGAACCCCTCATGAATCTTACGGACTCGCCCTCTAACTGTAGTGACCAAGGGAGGTGCATATCTAGCCAACTCACTGAATCTGACGACATACTCTCATACTGACATAGTGCCCTGAAATAACTTCTCAAACTCCGCGCGCCATGCATCCCGAAGGGACTGAGGTACAAACTTTCTCAAAACATCTCAGAAAACTGAATTCATGTAAGTGAAGCTGCATCGGCCGGGCTACCCAACTCATATGCTCGTCACCACTGATAAGCCGCTCCCTTAAGCTGGAACGTAGTAAAAGAAACCGCTCTCATCTAAACAACATCCATAGCACGGAGGATTCTATGGCACTCCTCCAGAAAAACATTTTGCCTCTCTAAAGCCAAATCGCTGGATGTAGGAGGATTATATTTCTTGAACCTTGCAAATCAAGGTGTCCTTCCTCGGATGCTGCTTCTCTGACCATGAGCTGAAACGGAACCACATGCTGTGTCTCCATGGCACCAAGAACCTGACCAACGTGAACCCGCTGCTCTGGAGTGTGGGCGGCGGGAGTCCGGGCTCCTTTCCTGGTCTGTGAAGTAACTGGTGCAACCGGAAATAACCCCGCCTGATCCAATGTACCAATCATGCTCAGGAACTATGCTAAAGTCTCCAAAAGTCCGTGGGTAACTGCAGGTGCCTCCGGTACCTGCCCCCGAACTGGAACTACTAGAGTCTCCCAAACTTGTACTTTGGTAGGTGCCCTAGCTACGACATGAACTCCTCGTCGGCTCTACCTATGACCCTAGGGACATCTTCTCCAGGGGTAACATCATCTTGAACCGCAGCTCGTGTCCTCACCATTTGTGAGAGAATGGAATGATAAATTTCAAACTTCAAGACCAATGAACTCACACGATAGAATGAAGGAAGATAAATTTTCCTAATAGTTTCGTAGCCTCTCGAAGATAAGTACAGACGTCTCCGTACCGATCTGCAAGACTCTACTAAACTTGCCTATGACTCGTAGAATCTATGAACGTAGAGATCTCATACAAACTTGTCACGACCTAAATTTCCCTCTGTTGGGTATCGTGATGGCACCTAGTCTTAGGGACTAGGTAAGCCTAACATTTACTAAATAACAACAATAATAAAGGAAATCTAACAGTTTCGATATACAAATCTTTACAGAATTTACAATTTCCCAAAACCGGTAGTACAAGTCATAAGCTCTGCAAAGTAAACTACACTTTTAAACACAACTCTTTGGAAATGAGTAAAACTGTTGAAATAGGGTAAGAAGGTTACTGCGAAGCCTGCGAACGCGGTGGCAGGTTTACCTTGAGTCTCCTCTACAAGGATCCCCACAGCTACTAACGATCAATACCTGGATCTGCAGTAAAATGTGCAGAAGTGTAGAATGAGCACACCACAGCGGTGCCCAGTAAGTATCAAGACTAACCGCGGTGAATTAGTGACGAGGACTAGTCAAGACACCCACTGGTCTAATAACTAAACAGGCATAAGTAAAGAAATAACGGAAACATAACATCTTTCTAATATCTACACAATTTGGCTAACAACGTAACAACTACAATAAGGAAGGAAAAACATCAAACAACAATGGTACACAAAAATAATACTCCGAAGGATGGATGGGAACAACGCCTAAATTCGGAAAATCACAATACAGTAAGGTCAAGTAGTAACTCAACACTACAATAGTTCCCACATTAGGCCTTAGCCAACAACCCCGATAAATTGGTCAAATCTTCAAGTGTAAACTTTAACCCGCAAGTTTAAATTGAAAGCTTTAACATATAATCATTTCAAATAGAAAAATCCTTTGAAATATACTTCCTCCGAATATATACTTTGCAGAAAGATAATCTTCAAACGTAGTTCCTTCAAGATAAAAGCTTTTCAAATATACTTTTCCAATAAATGTCCTTCAAACATAGTTTTCTTCAAGATAAACACTTTTCATATATACCTATCCAAACAATAGTCTTTCAAACATAGTTTTGTTCAAGGTAAATGCTTTTCAACTATACTTTTCAAATAATATCTTTCAATCATAGTTTCTTCAAGATACATTTTTCAAGTAAATATCTGTCGATTATAGGTCACCATGTAACGCCTAAGCTTAGAAGATTAACAGTTCCGAACACAGGTATATCAATAGGGGAAATCTACTGGGATCCCATCCCGTAGTTCCGAATTTATTATGCAGTACATGGGGATCTCCCGGAATACATCTGTAGTCCCAAAATAAATATGCAGTGCTGTGGGATCTCACGGAATACGTCCATAGACCCAGAATAAATATGTAGTACATGGGGGATCTCCCGGAATACGTCCGTAAACACAAAATAAATATGCGGTACAAGGGGATCTCCCAGAATACATCTGTATTCCCCAAAGTAAATATGCAGTGCAGGGGGGATCTCCCAGAATACGCCCGTAGTCCCAAAATAAATATGCAGTGTTGGGGAATCTCCCAGAATACGTCTGTAGTCTTAAAAGTAAATATGCAGTGCAAGGGGGATCTCGCAGAAAACATCCGTAGTCCCCAAAGTAAATATGCAATGGAACCAACAAGGATAACAACTATAACACGACAGAATACATCGTACATCGCCACAACAGGTACAAAAGCAACAAATGATATAAATGCAATGTACGATGAGCAAATCAATACAAGAACTTAAATCACAAGAACGACAGAACTCACTCACAAGGAATAACCACTGAAGAGAAATACCAAGCATAAAGAAAATAGCTTAACCGGGGATAAACAAGATGTAACAATGAATCCACAATATTCAAGTCAACAATAAGCAGACAACACAATTCAATTAATTCCAAATAACGGCAAGTCGACTAAGATATAAGTTATCCAAATTCCTTTTAAGGTTGAGCAATTACAAGAGATTTTTCAACAATTCAAATAAGGGTAAGCCGCAGAAGATAATCATAACTCCAATTAATGCTAAACAATTATAGGGTGAGATAATAGTAAATCCAATTAAATAGGTAGTTTATGAAAAATATAGCACGACGGTTGAAAGGTAAAATATTCAGTTAAGTCAATTAAGATCAAGTAAGCAATAAAGTGAATCTAAAAGCAAGTAATTCTAATTTAAGTAGGTAGAGATGAAACTAGCAATCAGGAACGCAGTCATAATAAGTACAAGCTCGTACACAGGGAATACGATAACCTAAGAACCCTAAAAGGCCAAACTCCTACAAATAAGTCCGAGCACGCACTCGTCACCTCGCGTACACGGGATACAATCAACATAGAAGACTCAAATCCTAGGGGGAAATTCCCCCACACAAGGTTAGGAAAGATACTTACCTCAAAGAAGACAACCTGGTACTTTAAATGAACTCCTCGGGTGCAAAGACCTCCAGACAACTCAAATATAATCAAAATAACTTCAAAACACAAATAAAACTCATAAGGAACTATTCCGGATCATAAAGTCTCAATCCTTATAAAAATCTAGAAATCGACCGAAAAGTCTACCCCGAGAGCGCACCTCGAAACCTGACAAAATTTACAAAATCCTGACACCCATTCAATTATGAGTCCAACCATACTAATTTCATCAAATTCCAATATCAAATCGATGTTCAAACCCAATTATTCTCTTTAGAAACGTTTTGGATAAAACCCCCCAAATCTCCAATCAAAACATGGATTAATTCAGAAAAAGAACTTTTTTAACCATATTAAAATACAAAAATTATACTTATATACTAACCCCCATGAAAAGAATATAAGAACTCCGCGCAAATCACCTCAATCGGAGCTCTAGAACTCAAGATATGCTCAAAAACTAATATGACGCGGTCTGATTTATTTATACTCAGGGATTTTAGCATGTGCGGCCAAAATACCTGCACCTTCGCATTTCCAGCTGTCAATTCCGTATTTGCGGACCATTTTGCGTACCTGCGGCTCTGCGGATGCGGACCCAAGTTCGCATCTGCAAAACACCAGCACCAGCTCTCTTTTTCGACACTAAAATAAGCATAACTTCCTCATACGATGTCCAAATTCGATGATTCTTTTTGCTATAGCTCTGTTATTACGATACAGATCTAATGCTTCAATTAAAACAGAAATCGGAGCTCATGTGCTTAATATGGTACCATTTATACTTGAAAAACAACGTCGAAACATAAGAAAAACGAGCGCAACACAACCCAAACCGATCCGAAATTCACCGGAGCCCCACGGGACCTTAACCAACAATTCCCACAAGTCATATATCACTACTCCAACTTATTAAAACCTACGGAAAACCCAAAACAACACCAAAATATCGAATCAACCTCGGATTCAACCCTAAGAACTTCTAAACTTTCAAAATTCGCCAACGATGCCAAAACTTATCAAACCATGTTCGAATGACCTGAAATTTTGCACACACGTCACAAATGACACTAAAAACGTATTCCAACTTTCTGAATTCCATTCCGACACCCCGATACCTAATTTTCCACTACCGACCAAAATCGCCAAATTTTCTACTTTCGCCAATTCAAGCCTAATTCTACGACGGACCTCCACATTACATTACAGACACACTCCTATGTCTAAAATTCCCAACGAAGCTGCTGACATCATCCAAAACTCATTCAGGAGCCGTTTACACACAGTTAAATTCCGGTCAAATTCTCACCGCTTAAGCTTCCAAAACTAGAATCCTTCTTCCAATTCGACTCTGAATCATCTGGTAATTGAATCCAACCATGCACGTAGGTCAATATACATAATGTGAAGCTTCTCAAGGCGTTATGCCACCGAACGGAGCTTAAATTCTCAAAATGACCGATCGGGTTGTTACAACGTAGGGATCATCAAATTGTTTCTCCTTCTCTTCGGCTACTAAGGGGGAACAAGTCCTATTCTAGACAACAACTTCGTCATCTTCGGAGTCCGAAGTTGAAATCCTCTTGGTTGGTGAACTTTTTTAACTAGAGTTCTCTTATCTACCTCAATCGTGAGTTATACTTTTCACACTTGATTATCTTTTTAAGCACTTCCTGAAACCACTTATAGTATTATTGTTGTAAAGACCCGTAAAATTTCTTGCTTAAAATAATGCCCGAATAAGTCCCTGAGTGGTTAACTCTGTGGAAATTCTTAAAACAGACCTTAATTTTTGTAAAAATACCCCAGATTTGAAAGGACTTAATTTTTCCAGAAATTGGGGGTTATGCGACGCACTATGCGATCGCATAACGTGTATGCGGACCGCATAGTGGTCGCATACACGGGCAGATCGCTGCCCAATTGAAGGGGTGTTATGCGACGCATAATGCAGTTGCATAACGTGTATGCGACGCATAATACGATCGCATAATGTGTATGAGGACCGAATAGTGGTCGCATACCCGGGCAGAATACATGAAATACAATACTGAAGGTCAAACAGTATAATATATGACAGGATATAACGAAATACAATAGGCATGTAAGACAGTGAGAAGCAAATGCGTATCAAGCACAGAAATCCAGGTAACTACTGAAAATAAATAACAAAATTCACTTTCCTTTCCCCCAAATATCTGTCAAGCCAATATCCATGAAACAATACCAACTAGTCATGGCACACATGAATAAGACAACCGGTCGGAGTTGTAAGGGAGACATCTAAGTACTGTTTGGTCGTAAAGTTTCCCCCCCTCGCGAATCATACCTGCGACTCGGGTGCTGACACATTATACCGAATTATCATAAAGCTTCCCTCGCTCGCGGATCATACCTGCGACTCGGGTGCTGACACATTATACCGAATTATCATAAAGATTCCCCCGCTCGCAAATCATACCTGCGACTCGGGTGCTGACACATTATACCGAATTATCATAAAGATTCCCCCGCTCGCAAATCATACCTGCGACTCGGGTGATGAAACATTATACCGAATTATCATAAAGCTTCGCCCGCTCGCGAATCATACCTGCCACTCGGGTGCTTATACATATATATATGTATACTAAATTTATCAATAAGCTCAGTAGAGACTACACTGGTGACAGGGATTAACTAACTGGAAATTCGGATGCAACCTTCCACCATTTTCATGCTAGTACAAGAGTAATAAGCAACTCAAAGTACGCCTAAAGATACATATAAGGCACATAAAAGCATGCTTGTGAGCCCTAAAGCTACCCGACATGACATAATAATCGCTACGTGTGGACTCTCGTCACTTTGTACGCACGTAGCCCCCAAACAATTAAACACAACATATAGAACACCTATGGGGGCAATTCCCTCTTACGAGGTTAGGAAGGAGACTCACCTCGTGTCGAATCTACCTCTCGGACTAAGGATGCGCCGACAATACGAACTCTACACCCGAGGACTCGCAACTAGCAAAATATTGTATAAGTATATCAATTCATGTTTAAAGTAGGGAAATTATCCTATTTATTCAATAATTTCAACATTCTTGAAGAATTCCTAAAATTCAACCCCGGCCCGCACACTCGAATTCCAAAAATTCTCGAAGGAATCACTCACCCATAGCCTAAGGAACGTTAATATATGATTCCTACTTGAATTTATAGCAATAAATGAGTAATTCATCAAATTCCTCAAGAACCCTAAGTTACTACCTAAATCTTGGTTTTCCACTAATTTAGTAGTAAATTTAACTAGTAATTCATGAATTAAAACTAACTTTAGGGTGGAATTAACTTACCTTACAGTGGTTGGTCGTGGAGTCCTTATTCAAAGCCCTCAAGGTCTTACCATGGAGGAAAAATGAGAAAGAAAGTGAAAACTCCCGTATTAATGAACACACTGCCTGACCTACAATGATTCCGCACCTGCAGCTCGAGGACCGCATCTGCAGTCTCGCGCCTGCGAGCAAAAGCTCGCACCTGCGAAGCTGGACGAGTGGGGCAGGGGTCGCACCTACGAAGGGGAGACCGCACCTGCGGCTCCGCCTCCTACGTAACTTTGTCCGCACCTGCGAGAAAGGAGGGCCTCACCTGGGGCCGCACCTGCGATGCTTGGGACCGCAGGAGCGGACCCGCACCTGCGACTGGGCAACCGCACCTGCGGTCACACCAGATCAGGTGCACCAACAGTTGCATCAGCTGGTCTTTAGCCCCGTTTGGTGCTCGAGAGGCACCTGGGCCCACCCGAGCCCCCGTCCAAATATACCAACAAGTTCCAAATAATAATACGGACTCGCTCGAGCCTTCGGAACACTCAAAACAACGCTAAAACTCAAAGTCACACCCCAAAACCCCTAGAATCATAACTTAAGAACTTCAAGTTCTTGATTTCTATAACAATGCGCCGGACCGACCTATACTACTCGGAATGACACCAAATTTTGCAGGCAAGTCATAAATGACATAATGGAACTATTCCCTATCTCGGAATTCCGTTCGGACCTCGATAACATAAAATCACGTTCCAAACCAAATTTCAAACTTAAGGAAATTCTTATTTCTATATTGGGCGACGAAATGCCCCCGGGTCATTGAAAACCCGTTCCGAACATACGCCCAAGTCCGAAATTATCAAACGAAGTAATGGAACTATCAGAACTAAATTCCGAGGTCGTTTGCTCAAAATATTGACCGAAGTCAAACTTGGCCAAAAAGGCCACCCTTAAGGAGCCAAGTAGTCCCAAATCCCGAACCACCCATCCCCGCAAGTCATAAATCGCACGAAGCCTCTATGGGAAGTCTCATTTTGGGGAACGGGGTCCTAATACGAAAAATGGACGGTCGGGTCGTTACATTCTCCTCCTCTTAAAAAAACATTCGTCCTCTAACGGGTCTAGAATCGTACCTGAAGTGCTGAAAAGATGTGGATATCTGCTCCGCTTGTCCTCCTCGGACTCCCAAGTTGCCTCCTCAACTGGTTGGTCCCTCCACTGGACCTTCACGGCAGAAACTCTCTTGGATCTCAACTGGCGGTCCTGCCTATCAATAATAGAAACTAGCTCCTCCTCGTAGCCCAACTTCTCATCCAACTGAATAGTGCTGAAATCAACCACGTGAGAGAATTTGGCGTGATACCTTAGGAGCATGGATACGTGAAAGACCAGATGAACTCCTGATAAGCTGGGAGGTAAAGAAAGCTCATAAGTAACCTCTCCGACTCGCCTTAACACCTCAAAAGGGCCTATAAATCTTGGGCTCAGCTTGCCCTTCTTCCCGAATCTCATAATGCCCTTCATCGGCGAAACCTTCAGCATAACCTTATCTCCCTCCATAAATGCTACATCACTTGCCCTCCGATCCGCGTAACTCTTCTGTTTGGACTAAGTTGTGCGGAGCCTCTCCTTAATTAACTTCACCCTCTCCAAAGAATCTCTCAGCAGATCAATGCCATATAACTTAGCCTCGCCAGGCTCAAACCACCCGATAGGAGAACGACACCGCCGACCGTACAAAGCCTCAAATGGAGCCATCTCGATGCTGGACTGATAACTATTATTGTACGCAAACTCAACCAAAGGCAAGAAACTGGTCCCACTGACCTCCGTAGTCAATCATACAAGCCCTGAACATATCTTCCAATATCTGAATTGTACGCTCTGACTGGCCATCAGTCTGAGGGTGAAATGCTGAGCTGAGATCTATCTGAGTTCCCAGCTCACTGTGCAATGCTCTCCAAAAGTGCAAGGTGAACTGAGGACCTTGATCTGATATAATGGACACCGGCACACCGTGCAACCTGACTATCTCCCGAATGTAGATCTTGGCTAGCCTCTCAGAAGTGTAAGTAGTAGCCACATGAATGAAATGCGCCGATTTGGTAAATCTATCCACAATGACCAAAACCGCGTCAACCTTCCGCACAGTCCGAGGCAACCCAACCACGAAGTCCATAGTGATGTGCTCCCACTTCCACTCAGGAATGGGCATCTGCTGAAGTAGGCCTCCTGGCCTCTTATGCTCGTACTTAACCTGGTGGCAATTAAGACACCTAGCCACATACTCTACAATGTCTTTCTTCATCCGCCTCCACCAGTAATGCTGCTTCAAATCACGATACATCTTTGTCGCACCTGGATGAACAGAATATCGAGAACTATGTGCCTCCGCTAGAATCCTCTCCCTCAGGTAATCAACATTAGGAACACACAAACGGCCCTGAAGTCTCAGAACACCATCCTCGCCCATAGTAACCTCCTTGGCCCTACCCTGGACCACTGACTCCCGAAGCTCTGCTAAGCACGGATCGTCGAACTGCCGAGCCTTAATCTATCCCGGTAGCGAAGACTGAGCAACTATATGTGCAAGAACTCGACGAGGCCCCGAAAGGTCTAATCTCACCAGGCGATTAGCCAAGGACTGAATGTCCAAGTCTAGAGGTCTCTCCTCAGCTGCAATGTAGGCCAAGCTACCCATACTCTTTGCCCTCCTGCTCAAGGCATACGCTATCACATTTTCCTTTCTCGGATGATAAAGAATGGTGATATCATAGTCCTTCAACAACTCAAGCCACCTGCGCTACCTCAAATTAAGATCCCTCTATTTGAACAAGTGCTGCAAACTGTGGTGGTCTGTATAAACCTCACAAGACACTCCATACAAGTAGTGCCTCCAATATTCAAAGCATGAACAATCTCCACCAACTCCAAGTCGTGCACATGGTAATTCTTCTCATGAACCTTCAGCTAGCGCGAAACATAAGAAATAACTCTCCCGTCCTGCATCAATACACATCCCAATGCAACGCGTGAAGCGTCGCAATACACAGTATACATCCCAGAACTGGAAGGCAATATCTGAATTGGTGCTGAGGTCAATGCTGACTTGAGCTTCTGAAAGCTCGCCTCACACTCGTCGGACCTCTAAAACCGGGCATTCTTCTGAGTCAATCTAGTCAATGGAGCTGCAATAGAAGAGAACCCCTCCAAGAATCGGCGGTAATAGCCTGCTAAGCCCAAAAAGCTCCTGAGCTCTATAGCTGAAGTAGGACGCGGCCAACTCTGAACTACCTCAATCTTCTAAGGATCTACCTTAATACCCTCTCTGGATACCACATGCCCCAAGAATGCCACAGAATCTAACCAGAACTCACACTTGGAGAACTTAGCATATAGCTTCTGTTCCCGCAAGGTCTGGAGCACAACTCTCAAATGCTGCTCATGCTCACCCAGGCTCCGCGAATAGATCAAGATGCCGTCAATGAAGACAATGATGAAGGAATCAATATACGGCCTGGACACACTATTCATCAAGTCCATGAATGCTGCTGGAGCATTAGTCAAGCCAAAGGACATCACCAGGAACTCATAATGGCCATATATGGTACGAAATGCAGTCTTCGGAACATCTGAGGCCCTAATCTTCAACTGATGATAACCCGATCTCAAATTTAAAAACACACGAGTGCCCTGCAACTGGTCAAACAAATCATCGATGCACGACAGAGAATACTTGTTCTTAATGTTCACCTTATTCAACTGGCGGTAATCAATACACATCCGCATCGACCCATCCTTTTTCTTCACGAATAGAACTGGATCACCCCATGGCGATACACTCGGCCTGATGAACCCCTTAGCCAACAACTCCTCAAGCTGCTCCTTCAACTCCTTAGGATCCATACGGTACGGGGGAATGGAAATAGGCTGAGTATCTGGAGCTAAATCAATGTCTCGATATGGAGGCACGCCTGGAAGGTCTGAAGGAAATACATCAGCAAACTCTCTAACAACTGGAACTGAATTAATAGTCAGGGACTCGGCGGTAGTGTCCCGCACATAAGCAAGGTAAGCCAAAGAACCCTTCTCGACCATACGCTGAGCCTTCAAGAAGGAAATGACCTGGCTGGATGCACTTACTGAGGAACCCTTCCACTCCAGCCTAGGCGACTCAGGCAGGGCTAAAGTAACTGTCTTGGAATGGCAATCCAGTATGGAATGATAAGGAGATAGCCAATCCATGCCTAGAATAACCTTGAAATCAACCATGTCGAGCAATAAAAGGTCTGCTCTGGTCTCAAACCCACAGAAGGTAATCATACAAGGCCGATGGACCCGGTCTATGACCATAGAATCGCCCACAGGGGTGGACACATATATAGGAGACCCCAAAGACTCACGAGGAACATCCAGAAAATGAGCAAATAGGGCCAAAACATACGAATAAGTGGATCCTGGATCAAATAATACTGAAGCCTCTCTACCACATACTGAGATAATGCCTGTGATCATGGCGTCTGAGGCCACTGCATCTGATCTGGCCGGAATAGCATAAAATCTAGCTGGAGCACCTGAAGACTGAGCTCCCCCAGAGTGAACAGGAGCTAACTGACCTCCCCATCTAGGACGAACCCTGCCGCCCTGTCCTCCATCTCTAGGTGGCCGGACTACTGGTGCTGAAATCATAGGCTGATAACCTTGCTGCACCATCTTGCCCCGAAACCTGGGACACGGCGTCCTCACATTGACTAAATCCCCGCACTCGTAACATCTCACAGGTGGCATATCCTGCTGTCCCAAAGAAGGAGAATCATGAATGGCCGGAGAGCGATGTGAACCTTCTGGCATAGCACAGAAATAAGAACTGGAGGATCTCTGGTGACTGAAGTAACCACTGGGTGAACTCTGAATAGCTGGGGGACGGCAGGAGCGCTCTGGCATGGCTCTATACTGAGGCCTCACTGCAATACCTCGAGGAGGTAGTGGAGGTGCTGAATATGAAGGCCTGCTGGGCTGACCACCCCCCAACTGACCTCTACTCCTAGCCTAGGCATCCCTGAAATATCTGGAGAACCTAGCCCTCTTGTCCTGCTGACCTTGCTCCCTGCTCCTTGACCAATAACCCTCGATCCTTCGAGCAATCTCTACCACGAGCTGATAAGGAGTACCCATCTCCACCTCTCGGTCCATGGTGGCTCTAGTACCTGGATGCAACCCAGCCACGAATCTTCGTACTCTCTCAGCATCTGTAGGTAGTATCATAAGTGCATGGTGTGACAACTCTTAAAATCTGGCCTCATAATCTGTCCTTGACATCTGCCCCTGCTCTAGCTGCTCAAACTGACGTCGCAGCTCTTCCCTCTCAGAGGGTGGAATATATCTGTCCAAGAACATCTGCGTGAACTGCTCCCAAGTGACAGGAGGAGAATCTTCTGGTCTGCTGAGTATATAGGACTGCCACCACCTGCGAGCTCTTCCCTCTAACTGAAATGTGGTGAAATCCACTCCATGGGACGCTAGGATCCTCATGTTGTGCAGTCTGTCCCTGCACATATCAATGAAATCCCTGGTATCCTCGCCCCGCTCACCCCCGAAGACTGGAGGGCGCAGTCAGGTCCATCTATCCAACATCTTCTGCTGCTCGCCATCCGCAACTAGTCTAGGCTCAGGTGCTGCTGCTACAAGCTGGACCCCACCCACGGGCATTATACCCGGGGTATGATGTACTACTGCTGTCTGACCAGCGGCCTGGGAGGTAGGGGTATGGACTCCCCCTCCCGCCTGAGAAGTGGCAGGATTTGCTGGAAATAAACCGGCCTGGGACATGGTGTCCATGAATCTCATCATACGGCTCATGACCTCCTGGAAGCCTGGCGCCGTCATGAAGTCCACTAGAGCAGGAGATACTAGAGGCACCTTGTCCTTCTCCTCTATGATAGGATCCCCTGGTGGTGCAACTGGGATGGCTCTGGGATGCCCTCGTCCCCTACCTCGGGCCGGTGCCCTCCCCCTACGTCTACCACGACCTCGGGAGGCGGGGGTAGAGGCATCTCCCGGATCAAAAACCTCGGATGCGCGCGTCCTCACCATCTGTGAGAGAATAGAAGAATGAGTTTGAGTACATCATCGATTGCACGATAGAATATGAATAAAGAGAGGTTTCCTAACACCCTATAGCCTCCTGAAGATAAGTACAGACGTCTCTGTACCGATCCGCAAGACTCTACTGGGCCTGCCCGTGACTCGTGAGACTTAAGTGAACCTAGAGCTCTGATACCATGTTGTCAAAACACAATATCCTAACTCAGGTCATGATGGCGACCAACAACGGGGTCAGGCAAGCTAACATTTAAACTACTACAGTTCCTTCTTATTTGCCTTAAACATATCAATATATATAATAGGTTACAAAAGCTTAGATTATTAACCGATTAGGGGTAGTCAACCAGTTTTAAACAAAAGCAGTCATAATGAGGTGTGAGTCCAAAATATGCACATATGTACGGACATAATCTACACAATTACTACGTGTGTGCCAGGAACCAGTGTCACGAGTATCACGGGCATACTAACTCGATATACAAAAGACAGAATATACAATCCCACTGTCTGAAATAAATAGACGGGAACATAAGCAAAAGAAACTCCATGGTGCTGCCTAAGGATCGCCAGGAGAAGCAGCTCACCGTGAAGTCAGGTCCGCTACAGTCAATAACTAGCCCCGGTCTGATAACCAGATGCACCAGCCTCACAACCTGCACAGTTAAGTACAGAAGTGCAGCATGAGTACATAAATAAATATACCCAGTCAGTATCCCGTCTAATCTCGAAGAAGTAGCGACGAGGGGTCAACTTGACATTCACTAAGGTCCAACAATATAATATATGATAGGATATAACGAAATACAGTAGGCATGTAAGACAATGAGCAGCAAATGCGTATCAAGCACAGAAATCCAGGTAACTACTAAAAATAAATAACAATGTCCACTTTCCTTCCCCTAAATATCTTTCAAGCCAATATACATGAAACAGTACCAGCTAGTCATGCACACACAGGAATAAGACAATCGGCCGGAGTCGTAAGAGAGACATCTAAGTACTCTTTGGTCGTAAAGTTTCCTCGGCTCGCAAATCATACTTGCGACTTGGGTGCTAGTATATTAATACAGAATTATCGTAAAGCTTCCCTCGCTCGCGAATCATACCTGCGACTCGGGTGCTGACACATTATACCATATTATCATAAAGCTTCCCCCCCTCGCGAATCATAACTGCAACTCGGGTGCTGACACATTATACCGAATTATCATAAAGCTTCCCCAGCTCGCGAATCATACTTGCGACTCGGGTGCTGACACATTATACCGAATTATCATAAAGCTTCCCCCGCTCGCGAATCATACCTGCCACTCGGGTGCTGACACATATATATATGTATACTGAATTTATCAATAAGCTCAGTAGAGACTACACTTTTGACAGAGATTAACTAACTGGAAATTCGGATGCAACCTTCCACCATTTTCATGCTAGTTCAAGAGTAATAAGCAACTCAAAGTACGCCTAAGGAAACATATAAGGCACATAAAAGCATGCTTGTGAGCCCTAAAGCTACCCGACATGACATAATAGTCGCTACGTGTGGACTCTCATCACTTTGTACGCACGTATCCCCAAAACATTAAACACAGCATATAGAACACCTATGGGGACAATTCCCTCTTACGAGTTTAGAAAGGAGACTCACCTCGTGTCGAATCTACCTCTCGAACTAAGGATGCACCAAAAACTCCGAACTCTACACCCGAGGACTCGCAACTAGCAAAATATTGTACAAGTATATTAATACATGTTCAAAGTAGGGAAATTATCCTATTTATTCAATAATTTCAACAATCTTGAAGAATTCCCAAAATTCAACCCCGGGCCCGCATGCTCGAATTCTGAAAATTCTCAAAAGAATCACTCACTCATAGCCTAAGGATCGTTAATATACGATTTCTAATGAATTCATAGCAATAAATGAGTAATTCATCAAATTCCTCAAGAACCCTAAGTTACTACCCAAATCTTGGTTTTCCACTAATTTGGTAGTAAATGTAACTAGTAATTCATGAATTAAAACTAACTTTAGGGTGGAATTAACTTACCTTACAGTGGTTGGTCGTGGAGTCCTTATTCAAAGCCCTCAAGGTCTTACAATGGAGGAAAAATGAGAAAGAAAGTGAAAACTCCCGTATTTAATGAACACACTGCCTGGACTACAGTGATTCCGCACCTGTGGCTCGAGGACCGCATATGTGGTCTGGCGCCTGCGAGCAAAAGCTCGCACCTGCGGAGAGGGACGAGTGGGGTTGGGGTCGCACCTGCGAAGGGTAGACCGCACCTGCGGACCTTTGTTCGCACCTGCGAGAAAGGAGGGCCTCACCTGGGGCCTCACCTACGATACTTGGGACCGCATGAGCGGTCCTGCACCTGCGACTGGGCAACCTCACCTGCGGTCATACCAGATTAGGTGCACCAGTCAGCTGGTTTTTAGCCCCGTTTGGTGCCTGAGAGGCACCTGGGCCCACCCGAGCCCCGTCCAAATATACCAACAAGTCCCAAATAATAATACGGACTTGGTAGAGCCTTTAGAACACTCAAAACAACGCTAAACCTCAAAGTCACACCCCAAAACCCCTAGAATCATAACTTAAGAACTTCAAGTTCTTGATTTATATAACAAAGTGCCGGACCAACCTATACTACTCGAAATGACACCAAATTTTACAGGAAAGTCATAAATGACATAACGGAACTACTCCCAGTCTCGGAATTCCGTTCGGACCTCGATAACATAAAATCATGTTCCAAACCAAATTTCAAACTTAAGGAAATTCTTATTTCTGTTGGGCGCCGAAATTCTCCCGGGTCATTGAAAACCTGTTCCGAACATACGCCCAAGTCCGAAATTTTCAAACGAAGCTAATGGAACTGTTGAAACTAAATTCTGAGGTCGTTTGCTCAAAATGTTGACCGAAGTCAAACTTGGCCAAAAAGTCCACCCTTAAGGAACCAAGTGTTCCTATAGCACTCTAAACATTACCAAATCCCGAACCACCCATCCCTGCAAGTCATAAATTGCACGAAGCCGCTATGGGAAGTCTCATTTGGGGGAATAGGGGTACTAATACTCAAAACGGCCGGTCGGGTCGTTACAATTTCGATAATTCCTAAAGGCTATTGTTCAATAGTTTGCTGTCTTAATGCTAGCTGATTATTTTTTCCCACTATCCATGTACTTCGGATTTAACTTAAACTCTTTGGGTTCTAACACACGTTCGGTATTTCAAATTTTAATCCACTCACTAGATTTAACTTGGCTAAGTAAATCAAATTGTACCTCTACTAGCTCTGCTGAAAGTGCTAATTCATTGTATCTACTCAAACATACTTACTATTATTTTACTAACCACCTGCTAGCGTCATGTGTTCATGTTCTGCTTTGATAACTAAAGTGAAGCATAAGGTTATTTCTAACTTCCCTCACCATCCGACCCTGTTCTATGGTCGAATACTTATCTTTTCTTTTCTTTTTTTGAATTATGTACATGGATCATACTTAGAGAAAGTTCATCTGTCTTAAACGGAATTGGAATATCTAACCCCAAATTTTCTATACACTTCAAAATCATTTCCGACTATAAACATCTGGAGTAAACACCTAGTCACATAATCTAAGGGGGAATTGTCATATCTTTTATCTCACAATAATAGCCAGTTCTTATACAAATTCACTAACATAGTACTTTCTAGTTCCGATTTGAATAAATCTAAACAACTTAAAATCATTCCTTGAAACTCAATATCGGCTGCTCTTGGTTCTCATTTTGTACATCATGTCTTCTTAGTCATATACATGAGTTGTACGAGATCACATTTTTGGTAATAACAATCGTTTCTGACTCCTAGGTATTTTACCCTTAGGCTCTTTTCTGTCCAAAACTATAGTGACCAATGTTAGGGTCTGACATTTGAACTATCATCATCCCACATGCGGCTCCATTTCAAAGAATTAAAAGAAATTGTTCTCTGAGGTAAAACACATACGATTACCATACACATACTTATTCATCAAAGTATACCATTATATGATAAATCACTTCCTACGTCATCCGGTGAGTGTTGGTCTTAATTCAAACCTAAAATATGCGAAGGTTTCGCTATAATCACTGTTACTTATATTTTCTTTGAGAACCCATATGCATCACTATATACTCACAAGTCACCAAAAATTATGATACACTGAAAATTGGATATTTGGTAAACATATAACTGAATACTGGCGTACTGAATAACAATAAACTTGCTACTGAAAGACTATATATCTAGTAACTGAGGTAAACTGATAACCATAAGACATGTTAACTGCTTTTGTACTTTCTGATAAGGTTATGCTCTAATATGCACTACTATCCGTTGCATCCCACTTTTAACATCATCTCATGTCTCATTTGTTACCAACCTATACTCCTTAATTATACCCCAATGGGAAATCATCATCTCTAGAAGCTTGGGTTTTTCTTTCTGGTCGCTTGGGAATTGGATACGTATGGAATTCGATAGGAACAGAAGGTTAACTATTGCTCTAAGCTTCATGGCACGATCTAGAGTAGAAAGAAGTGAGACAATACTGGATGTATTGGTAGTTAACCATTTAAAAATGACTCCCCAAGTCCGCCACTTCACCCCTGTTGGCATGACCGCGGTCCCGACCGCGGTAAATAGCAGGAACACTGCCTCATGACCGCGGTCGCGGTCCAGGGCGCGGTCCGGGCACGGTGGTTGAGCACTGTTTGGTAAAATGGGCTTAACCTTATTTAAAAAGCTCCGTTTGGGATCCACAATATATCGTTGTAAAGATATTTCAAAGTCCTACAACTTTCAACCTTTGAGGTTTCCTAAATTCTTTACACATTTTCACTAAACCCTGATGGAAGACGGACCATCTGCAAACTTAGTCGATTTTGTCGTATCTTATGCACCTCACTTTCCATCTTGATTTTGAAACAACTATTTTCACCCATAATCATCCCGATAGGACTTCATATGTCCAAAATATAACCTTACGACTCCTTTAACTCATTCATACCTAAGCCGAATTTATGGGGTGTTACATAAACATCCTTATAAGTCAGTTGAAAGGAATTCAAATCCTTTAGACTTAATTCACACAGATATTTGCGACATGAAGTCAATACCATCTCGTGGTGGAAAGAAGTATTTCATTACTTTAATAGACGACAATACTCGATATTGCTATGTTTACTTGCTTAGTAGTAATGATGAAGCAATACAAGCATTCAAGCAACAAAAATGAAGTTGAAACACAACTTAACAAGAAAATCAAAATGATAAGAAGTGATAGGGGAGGTGAATATAAATCTTTTTTTGAAGAAATATGTTTAATATATGGAATTATTCATCAAACAATGACCCCCTACACTGTCACGACCCCAAATCTAAACTAGTTGTGATGACGCCTATTGTGGGACTAGGCCAACCAAATTAACACTCAAAACGTAAAGAATCTTTCATTGGCCCCGAACGTAAAGAAACAGATACAGCTACACCGAATGTTGAATACAACCCCAAGATCCCGGAGTCACTGGTCATGAGCATCTAAAGAAAATATCAAGTCTAGAAAATAACTCAACAATAATAATAAGAAGAAAGCAGGGTTGCGGACGCGTGCAGCTACCTCGCAAATCTCCGAGAAGTCTCTGGAACAGATGGACAACTCACCTTGCCCTAGCACCTGGATCTGCACACAAGGTGCAGGGAGTAATGTGAGTACGCCAACTTAGTAGTAATGAAAGTAAATAAAGTCTGAGCAGTAAGAAACACATAAACGCAAGTCATCAACTCACAATAAGGACAGTCTTTCTTTCCAACAGTGTATACGTTAAATCATCAAGCTTAAAAGTCGATTTCAGTGAAATTCCTTTGAAAAATGTAATTTTCAACAGTTTCAATAAAATGTCCATGAAGTTTAGTGTAAAAAAATGACATAAATCACAAGTAGCCACTCGGGAAAAAACATGAATAATAAACCGCCCCTTGGGCATAACATCACTCAGAATCAGTCCCTTAGCATGCCTCACAATCACTCATAATCATCCCCTTAGTCAACCTCACAGCCAGGCATGCCTCCCAATCACTCGGCACTCGGCACTCTGCACTCGCACTAAGTAGGTACCTGTGCTCACTAGGGGTGTACAGACTCCGGAGGGGCTCCTAGATCCCAAGCGCTATAACAAGCCAAATCATGACATCAATCACCCTAGCACTCGGCCTATCAATAACATGATGCGGCGTGCAGCCCGATCCCATATCATATCCTCACAAATCAGGCGCTCGGTCTCACTCAGTCATCATAAACAATATATCATGCTGCGGTGCGCAGCCCGATCCCATAATATCCTCACAACATAGGCCCTCGACCTCACTCAGTGAGAAACCACTTAAGAAGCCGCTCGGGCTATCAGTAAAACAGGAATACTCGACCCCAAATATAATTTTATATCTCAAAATAGTGTAAATAAGACTGAGTTTTTGAAATCAGTTAAACATAATATGACTGAGTGTAAATCATAAGTCACCACAGTGAGGAATAGCAGTAAAAGTCCCCAAGGGGTCCGAACAGGTCGGCACAAGGCCCCAAACATGGCGTACAACCCAAAATATGGTAATAATCTTAAAACAAGAAATATCATATGATTTAGAATCAAAGACGCAACTTAATAGTTGCCACGGGATGGACCAAGTCACAATCCCCCAACAGTGCGTGCCACACACTCGTCATCTAGCATGTGCGCCACTTCAAAAATAGTGATACGATAAAAAGTCCGGGGTTTCATACCCTCAGGACAAGATTTACAATCATTACTTACCTTAAAGATGCCCGAATACTACTCCGCGATGCACTTGCCTCTCAAACCGGCTCTCAATTGCTATAAATCTAACCAAACCCTGATTAATATTATCAATATATGCTAGGGAAACGAAATCCATACGAAAATTATCAAAATTAAACACAATTCTCGAAATTGGCCAAACTCGACCCACGGTCCCACGTCTGGGAATTCGATAAAAATCACAAAAACC
>ML294856.1:56481-83646 GCA_005239495.1 Nicotiana undulata | reverse complement strand
ATAACATACCCGTGGCGGTGTGCCACCCGATCCCATCATAAGATTTACATAAGGAAATATACAAGGAGCTGAATTGCTCACTATTACAAATCACTGAATATCGGTCACAAGTACGCTAAGTGCATAATACCATTCTGGGGAGACTGATAGAGCCTTATGCTACAAAAACTCCAGCACGACTGAGGTGCGATATATAATCTGAATCCCAGGAGCCATCCTGCTCACATAACCTCGTCATTACGCGGAACCTCAACACAAAAGAAATTATCAAGCCGTTTCACAACTCACACGACACAATCACAATATCACATGAATTTGACGAAGACGGGACAACACCTGATATCCCAATACCCCTCCTTGAGGAGTGCCATTCATAAATGAACACCTCTGACTTGCATGAAGCCCAAAATTTGTTTAAATCCATTTACTCACTTCAAGCTGATTCTGCTCGCATTGAACTAGGTTGATAGCCTTACATGGGTCCAAACAACCCGCTTCCTTTTCTTATACACACGAGGACAACCATCATACCCGAGATAAACACCCCACAATCCACAACCAACTGAGCCGAACGCCTTCCAGGCATAAATTCTCAATTAAGCAATATTACACTCCTTTATACTTGGTCTAATTCTTCAACCAATCAGGCAACTACATGCCACACTTATGCAATCTTCCCGCGGGCATGCTCCCACGACCTTCCATACAAGGTAACACGTATGCACATCCATACCACCGACCACCCTAAGGCTGTAAAACAATTCAAGGACTCGTAACCAGGATACAAAACCTCTTTCACCAAACACCGAACTCAGATGACACTGAAGACAATATCAGTTTATTCTAATCATTTAAATCCTTTGTTTTTGCTCCTCCGAGCATCATGATATCCTTGTTAACATCGAACCGCAAATCTCGATTCTTACGTCCAGTTACATACTGCTAACTGCACCTAAAATGCCAATATGAAATAGTGCGAGAATTCCATCATAACTCCTGAACCAATATTAGTGTGAACACTCCATCATATAGAGCCTTTACTTACCTCAATTCCTGAGAACCATAACAACACACAAGTGAGCTCCCACAATCACAATACATGCATATCCTTAAGTAATGGTCTGAAACACCATAACCCTTCTGGGACCCACCTACACCTGACATGCCATAACACTTGAATGCTTCCAACTGAAATCTATTACGACGACCGACAGGCCCCACACATATTTGCACAGACCGTACACGTACTCAATCATGCCGAAGGAACTGATCACTACCGTACTTGTGCCATTTCAACCATGGCTAACCAATCTATCTTCTTTTAATCATCTTTAATTGCCTCAAAGGTAATAGTAACTTCCTTCAACTCATAGCAGCTCAACCCTCACTCATCCCGAGTGACCTTGATTCACGAGACCATGCTGCCTAAATTCCGCAACCCGTCTCACAACCTCCTGATAATCTTTCTACAACCCGAAGTCTATTTCTCTCACTCCTCCGATACTATCCAGCGTGCTGAAATAACATAGAACACTCCAACCATCTTCCTTCCTCTTAGAGATTATACTGCAGAAGCTCGATTCTTAATTATACTGCTTCCTGAAACCCTTAAACACCGCATTCTCTAACTTTTGAATTCATTAAGACCACTACTGAGAGTCAACCACTCTGACTGGCCCCGAATACAATCAACTTCAAGGCTCTCCTAGCACATGAACACCCTTTCAACGAAGCACGTGACTGAGTCTCTACCCTTACAACTTGCCTATGCCTTAAGCACGAATTCTTAGTCTTCCAAAGCCTAACCCCGGTCCAATAGGACCAACTTCGCACACATTTATCGAATGCTATGCTCAATTACCGCTATACTCCTTTCCCTTAGCTGTAATAACTTGCCAATATGCCGACAATCCGCAACTCCATGAGGACACAACCCCACAACCCAACAACCCAACTGCAGGTGGTGGGACTCCCCCACTTTGGTTAACCTCATTCCTTTAAGCACTACCCGACTTCCTTTCCTTACGCCTGGATTGTTTTTTAAATGGAACCACCACCTATCACTCTTCACATATCTTCCTTCATCGCGTGCTTCTCAATTGCGTCCTTAATTCAACATCCTTCTTTGTAGCTTTTTGAGCCAGCAGATCACCACAAATTCGAACTCTCCGAAGATCATCTTTCTCGAGCTTCCTTCATTAGAGGTAACTGTTCAATTCTGAACCACTAAACACCACAATCTCTGACAACCGCTTCTTCAACACCGCTTCACAGCACTCTAACCCCATGCGATCTAAGAGCTATAACACCGGCGAACTTAACACATTCTATTCGATCAAAAACACTGATACCACATCACGAATGAAAACTCCACCTCGCTTGATAGCACAAGGTCTCATTACTTTATCAACCACCACCTGACCATTCATAGCCCCAATGCCTTTCCTTTCCGGAACCAAAACACTAAAATCTCGAAACCACGCCCTGAGAAGACCTCCCTTAAAGCCATTCATCACCCCAACATATGGGCAAGCACTCTACCATCGTATCGACATCGTTCGATAACCAATCGTGAGCGTCATCTAAACCTGAGCATGAACTCAAAGCCCTCAGAATCACAGCTACTGGGCTGAAACACATAATATTCTCCCGCAAAGCCACGACAATTGACTCAATAAACCTCGTAGAGAGGAACATCCCGCACCACATCCATAGTATCATTTAAATTCCTCGAAATCTTGATTCATAGCAAGCGCTTCGCGACGCGTAAGATTGAGTGGGAGGAAATATAGGCATAAGCCTTAAAGGAATCAAATCGCACGATGAGGAATCAAGAAGGGAAGTACTCCTAACAGCCCTGTAGCCTCTCGAAGATAAGTACAGACGTCTCCGTACCGATCCTCAAGACTCTACTAGACTTGCTCATGACTCGTGAAACCTAAGGGAACCTAGTGCTTTGATACCACGTTATCACGACCAAAAACCTATGGGTTGTGATGGCGCCGGGCACCACTGTCAGGCAAGCCGACCCCTTAATAAGTTGGAACACTTTCCTGTTTAACATTTTAGAATCAAAGCCTCTTCTTGCATTTTTGTAATTTAAATACGGAAAGAAACCAACTTAATACAAAAAAAAAGAAATACCAAGACATCCCCAGAACCCGGTGACACAAGTCCATGAGCAATTTCTAAGTATTTATACAATTATACAACGCTTGTGTGAAAAACAAATTGGACAAAGGCNATCACTGTACTATAAAGGTACCTGTGCAACAAAATGCACAAAAAGTGTAGTATGAGTACATATACATATATGTACCCAGTGAGTATCCCGTCTAATCTCGAAGAAGTAGTGACGATAGATCGACTTGACACTCACTAAGGTCCAACAATATAAATAGGACAGAATATGCTGAAAAAGCAGTAGACATGTGAAGGCAGTTAAGCAGCAAATATATATATAAGGCACTGAAATCCGAATTATTTTTGAAAACAAGTAAATAAGTAATTTCCTTTTCATTTTTCCCCAATCAACTGACAAGTCTTTATTCATGGAAACATTTAACAATTGACGTCCTTAAATCAATTTAACGGTTTAAGTCACAAGAGGTATATCCTATGTATATATACATATATATGTTGAGGGTCGATCGGCCCGTCCAAAAAGTGCACCTTTAAATCCGCCGTGGCGTACGGCCCGCTCCGATAAGAGTGGGGGTAAACACACTCCGCTCGCGGAATGTAAATTGTGAAGCGGTCACATGCACACACAATATTCTTTCCTTTTCATAATACTTTCCATAAACAATTTCTTTCATACTACTTCCCGTAAAACAATCCCTTTCATATTATTTTTCGTAAAATAATTCCTTTAATTTTATTTTCCGTAAAATAATTCCATTCATTTTATTTTCCGTAAACCAATTCCTTTCATATTATTTTCCGTAAAACAATTCCTCTCATTTAATTTTCCGCAAAACAATTCCTTTCATTTTATTTTCCGTAAAACAATTCCTTCCATATTATTTTCCGTAAAATAATTCCTTTCATATTATTTAAATTCCATAAATCTCAGAGAAACAAAACTACATATAATAAGGTTTCATAGCATATAATTCCGTACGAGAAGAACACAGGGCATGATGTGGGGCCTGACTACCCGAACATAACAACAATAGCCGCTACGTACGGACTCTCATCACTTGGTACGTACGTAGCCCCCCACAAACAATTACACAAATCATATAGAATACCTATGGGGACAATTTCCTCTTACAAGGTTAGAAAGGAGACTGACCTCGCTCCGAAGCTCCATAACCGGCTTCCTAGCCCTTCCGACGACTCCAATGGATGCACGACGTCCCAAAACTACCAAATAACAGCAATTCAATGAAAATATACTCTAATATTTGCTAAAAATTTAGATTATAAAATTTTCCAACTCCGCTCAGTGAATTGACCAAAATGGCCTCAGGCCCACGTGCCCGGATTATGAAATTTCTTGAAGATAATCTCTACCCGAGGCTTTACTAGTTCAATCACACAATTTACTCCAATATTCATGCTCAATTCGTGGCTAAAATCAAAGTTTATCAATTTCTAGGTTTCCTTGCAATTTTCCCACATTTTTTCCAATTTCTCATATCAAATCTATGTAATAAATCTTGTATTTAACTTGGAAATAAGTAGAAACAACTTACCTTTGATGCTTGATGAAATCCCCCTTGAAATGCTCTCCAAAATCATCCAAGCCAAATGAAAGAAATGAAAGAAATGGCCAAAATTCGTGTTTAAAGAATCTGCCCCTGCTTCATCGAGTTGTACCTTGCACTTGTGCTGCACAGGTTGTACATCCTATTAAAATTTTTCCTTGTTGAACACCTTCTGTTAAAACACCCATAACCTCTTGTAGAAATATCCAAATAACAAACGGTTTGAAGATTTAGAAACTAGACTCGAAGATCATTAATTTTATAGGATGTACACCATATAAATCTTTATATATTCCAAGATATGAGCTTCTAAAGTCGGCTCCACGCATCGGAAAATTCTGGCGAAACTGCCCCACCAGCCATCGTCAATCGGTCATAACGTTTTTGCACAAAACTCCAAATGACAAATGGTTTACTGTTCTGAAAACTAGACTTCAAGATCTACACCTTTCATGTTTTGCAAATTTTCAGATTCCTTAAAGATTATTATATATACGCTTCCAAAGTTAGCTCTTCGACGCACAATTTGCTGTCCAAAAATTGCAGCAGAAATTTTCTGCAATTTTTCCTTCTTTCTTTTGTCCAAAATTCATTCCGTTAATCTTTTGAAATCCACCCGAGGCCCTTGGGACCTTAACCAATTATACCAACATGTCCCAAAACATGGTACCAACTTGCTCGAGGCCTCAAATCACATCAAACAACGCCGAAATTTCGAATCGCACTAAAATTCAAACTTTATGAACTTTGAAATTTCAAACTTCTACATCCGATGCCGAAAACCTATCAAATCACGTCCGATTGACCCCAAATTTTGCACACAAGTCATATTCGACATTTTGGACCTGCTCCAACATTCAGAATTGGAATCCGACCCCGATATCAAAAAGTCAAACTCTCAGTCAAACTTCTCAAATACCTTCAAATTTCTATCTTTAGCCAAATGACTTCAAAATGACCTCCGGACATCCGAATTCACTTCCGATTGCGCTCCCAACTCCAGAATCACCATACAGAGCTATTCCCAAACTCGGAATCCCAAACGGACATCAATATCATTGAAATGCACTTCAAGACAAACTTAGGAAATTTCTTCAAAAATGCTCACTTCCACAATATACACCGAAACACTCTCGGGTTATCCAAATCCCGATCCGGACATACGCCCAAGTCCGAAATCACCATACGAACCTGCTCGAACCTTCGGATCCTGATTCCGAGGTCGTTTACTCAAAATTCCAGTCTTACTCAATTTCTTCAACTTAAGGCTTCTGAAATGAGAATTTTCCTTTTCAATTTAACTCTAAACCTCCTGAATTTCAACTCTGACCATACACACAAGTCACAATACCCGAAATGAAGTTGTTCATGACTCCCAACTGTTGAATGACGCGCTGGATCTCAAAATGACCGGTCGGGTCATTACAAATATGAAGTAAATAACAAAATAAGAAGGGGAAAAGGGTATGCTGTGGACGCCGGACATCTACCTCCAAATTCTAACTCCGGCTCCAAGAGAAACGAAAGACGCTAGCGGTCAGACCCAGCACCTGAATCTGCACACAAGGTGCAAGGAGTAATTTGAGTACACCAACTCAGTAGTAATGAGAGTAAATAATGTCTAAGACTATGAAATAAGTAAAAACAGTCATTGATGCACAGTAATTGAAGCCTTACTTTCAGAAAACACAGATACTAATCCGCGATGCCTTTGCCTCTCGAATCGGCTCCCGATTGCTCAGAATCTAACAAAAACTAGATTAATATTATCAATATATGCTAGGGAGATGAAACCCATTCGAAAATTATCAAAATTAAGCACAAACCCCGAAATTGGCCAAACCCCACACCCGGACCCACATTTCGGAATTCAATAAAGTCACAAAACTAGAATCCTTATTCTTCCACGAATCTACCCATATAAAATACATCAAAATCCAACAACAAATGACCCCTCAATTCCTCAATTTTAAGTCTCCAATTCCCAAGCCCTAAACCCCCAATTTTAGGCACTAATTTCCATGAGATTCACCTCTAATAAGTCAAATAACACCATAGAAACGAGTTTTAGGTCCGAAAATCTTACCTCCACGAAGTTCTCTTGATTTCCCTCTTCAAAACCCTCTCTCAAGCTCAAATCCGTATGAAAATGTTGATGAAATAACCCAAAATTCGCGAAGGTTGATTTTTATACCTTCTGTCCAGTGAAACCGCACCTGCGGTCGCAAGTGCGCTTCTGTGGAAAGCTTTACACCAACAGTTCCAAATTACCAAAAATCATGCCGATAACCATCCGATTTCATCCCGAGGCCCTCGGGGCCTCAACCAAAAGTACCAACAAGTCATAAATGATCACCCGAACCTAGTCGAACACTCGGAACACCCAAAATAACATCAAAACACAAAATCAACCCTTGATTCAAGCCTAAGGATCTTCAAACTCCCGAAAATCGCCAACGATGCCGAAACTAACCAAACCTCGTCTGAATGACCTGAAAATTTGCACACACGTCAAAAATGGCACTACGCATTTGTTACAACTTCCGGAATTTCATTCAAACCCCGATAGCTAATTTTCCACTGCCGACCAGAATTTTCCAAAAACTCAATTTCGACAATTCAAGCCTAATTCTACTCCGGACATCAAAACCACATTCCGAACACACTCCTAAGTCCCAAATCACCTAACGAAGGTATCCGAGCCATAAAATCCACATTCCGAGGTCATTTGCCCAATAGTCAACTTCCAGTTGACTTTTCTAACTACAAGGCCAACTTAAGAGATTAAGTGTCTCATTTCTCACCACGACCACTCCGAACCCGAACCAACCGACCCAACACAACATACTTAGGTTAAATAACATATGATAAAGCTAAAACGGGGAAAACGGGGCAAAACTCACAGATTGACCGGCCGGGTCGTTACATTCTCCCCCTCTTAAATAAATGTTCATCCTCGAACATGTCTAGAAATATACCTGGAGGCTCAAATAAGTGAGGATATCTGCTCCAAATCTCCCACTCCATCTCCCAGGTCACCTCCTCCACCGGCTGCCCTCTCTAATGCACCTTCACTGAATCTATATCCTTGGATCTCAACCTCCTAACCTGATGACCCAAAATGGCCACTGGTTCTACTTCGTAGGACATATCACCCTCAAGTTGAACCGTGTTGAAGTCTAAAACATGAGACGGGTCACCAACATACTTCCGGGGCATGGAAACATGAAACACCGGGGGAACACTCGATAAGCTGGGTGACAAGGCAAGTCTATAAGCCACCTCTCAAACCCACTGAAGCACTTCAAAAGGCCCAGTGAGCCGAGGACTCAACTTTCCCCTCTTCCCGAACCGCATAACACCCTTCATAGGTGAAACCTTCAGCAGTACCTTCTCCCCAACCATGAAAGACATAGCAAGGACCTTCCGGTCTTTATAACTCTTCTGCCTAGACTGTGTCGTGCGAAGCCGCTCCTGAATCAACTTCACCTTAACCAGCGCATCATGTACCAAATCTGTGCCCAATAGCCTAGCCTCGCCCGACTCAAACCAACCAACCAGAGATCTACACTTCCTACCATATAAAGCCTCATACGAGGCCATCTGGATACTCGACTGGTAACTATTATTATATGCAAACTCTGCGAGTGGAAAAAACTGGTCCCATGAACCCCCAAAATCAATGAAACGGGCACGCAACATGTCCTTCAGAATATGAATAGTGCGCTCTGACTGCCCGTCTGTCTGAGGGTGAAATGTTGTGCTCAACTCGACCTGAGTATCCAACTCTCTCTGTACGGCCCTCCAAAACTGAGATGTGAACTGAGTACCTCTGTCAGAAATGATAAACTGGAACACTATGCAACCGGACACTCTCCGAAGAATAGGTAGTACCAACAGGAATGAAGTGCGTGGACTTGGTCAGCCGATCCACAATAACCCATATAGCATCGAACTTCCTCGAAGTCCGTGGGAGCCCAACTACAAAGTCCATGGTGATTCGCTCCCACTTACACTCTAGAATATCCAACCTCTAATGCAACCCGCCTAGTCTCTGGTGCTCATACTTGACCTGCTGACAGTTGAGACACCGAGATACAAATCCAACAATATCCTTCTTCATCCGCCTCCACCAATAGTGCTGTCTTAGATCCTGATACATCTTCGCGGCACCCAGAGGGATGGAATACCGCGAGTTGTGGGCCTTTGGTAGAATCAACTCTCGAAGCCCATCCACATTAGGCACACATATCCGGCCCTGCATTCTCATAACACCATCCTCACCAATAACCACATACTTGGGATCACCTCGCGGACCCTATTCTGGAGAACGAGCAAGTGTGGGTCATCATACTAGCGCTCTCTAATCTAGTCATAAAAAGAAGACATGGAGGCTACACGAGCTAACACCCGGCGGGGCTTTGATAGATCCAATCTCACTAACTGTCCCGCTAAAGACTGAAAATCAAGTGCCAATGGTCTCTCTGCTACTGGAAGATATGCTAGAGTCTCCAAACTCTCTGCTCTGCGACTTAAGGCATCTGCCACTACATTGGCCTTCCCCGGATTATATAGAATAGTGATATCATAGTCCTTAAGAAGCTCCAACCATATCCTCTGACGCAAATTCAAATCCTTCTGCTTAGATAGATGTTGCAGACTACGGTGATCAATAAAAACCTCACAATGCACCCCGTACAAATAATGACGTCAAATCTTCAAGGCGTGAACAATGGCTGCTAGATCGAGATCATGTACGTGATAATTCTTCTCATGACTCATCAACTGGCGTGGGGCGTAGTCAATCACCCTACCCTCCCGCATCAAAACACAACCAATACCTATCCTCGAGGCATCACAATACACGGTGTAAGAACCTGAAGCTGATGGCAATACTAACACTGGAGCTGAGGTCAATGCAATCTTGAGCTTCTGAAAGCTCTCCTCACACTCGTACGACCACCTGAACGGAGCACACTTCTAGGTCAATTTAGTCAAGGGCGAAGCAATAGAATTAAATCTCTCCACGAAGCGACGGTAATACCCCGCCAAACCAAGGAAGCTCCTAATCTCTGTAGCTGAGGACGTTCTGGGCCAACTCTGCACCGCCTCTATCTTCTTAGGATCAACCTGAATACCCTCACTGGACACCACATGCCCCAAGAAAGCTACTGAGCCAAGCCAAAACTCACACTTGGAGAACTTTGCATAAAGCCTCTCTCCCTCAATATCTATAAAACAACTCTCAAATGCTGAGCATGCTCCTCCTGGCTACGAGAATTACCAAGATGTCATCAATGAACACAATAACACAGGAATCCAAATACGGCTAAAACACGCTGTTCATCAAATGCATGAACACTGTTGGGGCATTGGTCATCCCAAAAGACATCACCATAAACTCAAAATGACCATAACGGGCCCTGAAAGTCGTCTTAGAAATGTCTGAATCCCGAATCTTTAGCAGATGATACTCGGATCTCAAGTCAATCTTTGAGAACACTCTAGCTCCCTGAAGCTGGGCAAACAAATCACCGATACGAGGAAAATGATACTTATTGTTGACTATAACCTTGTTCAACTACCTGTAGTCAATACACATTCTCATGGAGCCATCTTTCTTCTTCACAAATAACACCGGTGCACCCCAAGGTGACATGCTAGGCCGAATGAACCCCTAATCTAGGAGTTACTGAAGCTGCTCTTTCAATTGCTTCAACTCCGCTGGTGCCATACAATAAGGTGGAATAGAAATAAGCCGAGTGCCTGGCACCAGATCAATACCAAAATCAATATCCCTGTCAGGTGGCATGCCTGGCAGGTCTGCAGGAAACACGTCCGAAAAATCACAGACCACCGAAACAGAATCAATAGTGGGAGTCTCAACACTGACATCCCTCACAAAAGCTAAATACGATAAATGCCCTTTCTCTACCATACGCTGGGCCTTCAGGTATAAATCACCCGACTAGGCACATACTCAATAAAACCTCTCCACTCGATTCTCGGAAAACCTGGCATAGATAAGGTCACGGTCTTAGCATGACAATCAAGAACAACATGACACAGAGATAGCCATTCCATGCTTAATATCACATCGAAATCAACCATGCTAAGCAACAACAGATCCACTCGGGTCTCCAGACCCCCAATAGATATCACACACGACCTATACACACAGTCCACAATAATAGTATCGCCAACCGGAGTCGACACATGAACAAATGTAACTAAAGACTCACGGGGCATATCCAGAAAATAGGCAAAATATGATGAAACATAGGAATACGTGGAACCAGGATCAAATAGGACCGAAGCATCTCGGTGACAGACTGAGACAATACCTGTAATCACCGCATCTGAAGCCATAACATCTAGTCTGGCTGGGAGTGCATAAATACGAGCCTGACCTCCACCTTCTCGACCTCCTTCTCTAGGGCGGCCTCTAGTTGTCTGACCCCCACCCCTGGCTGCTTGGGCGGGTGGTGAAGTGGCTGGGGCTGAAGTCGAGGGCTGGCCCCTCTTCTGAGATGACCACCAAGACGACGAGGACACTGCCTCCACAAATGTCCAGACTCTCCACACACAAAAAAACTCCCTGTAGCTTGATACGGGGACTGAAGGGAACCCCTAGAACCAGGATAACCACTAGAAGAACCATGGATAGAAGAACCCTGAGCCGATGGTGCTCGAGATGAACTCTGGGCTGAAAAAGCACTGAATGAAGAATGTCCCGGATGAGAACTGTAGGGACTATACCTCGAAGATGCACTACTATAGGCTGGGCGGACTAGCTAAGGAGGCCTGAATGAGTGGCCTCTACCATGCTGAAATTGTCCTCTAGAAGAAGCACCGCTGAAACTACCAGATACACGAGGCCTCTTGGCCTACCTCTCCTCTCGCTCCTGGCGGCGAACTGACTCAATATATCGAACAATATCAAAAACCTGTTCGAAAGTAGCAGCTGATACTTTCTCTCTGGTCATCAGAATACAGAGCTAATAAGTGAGGCCATCCACAAACCTCCTAATCCTCTCTCTCTCAGTAGGAACCAACTCTAAAGCATGACGAGCTAGCTCTGAAAACCTCATCTCATACTGTGTCACTGTCAACTCACCCTGACGCAGCTGCTCAAATTTCCTACACAACTCCTCTCTGTGAGACTGGGGAACGTACTTCTCCAAGAAGAGAGTGGAGAACTGCTGCCAAGTAAGGGGTGCTGCACTACCAGGCCTACGCCTCTCGTAAGACTCCCACCAAGTAAAAGCATCCCCTGAGAACTGGAAGGTAGTAAACGAGATCCCATTGGTCTCTGTTGATACCCAATTTTTACCAAAATATTTTAATTGCATATATACCCTAAAAAATCATGCATTACTAGCAATTGGTATTTTTCAATAATTTGTCTACAATTTTATTAATTTGTCCAATATTTTACTTCAAATAAATAATTTATAAAATTGCATCACAAATGATTTCAAGAGCATTCCTTAATTTAATTTGTTGTTCATGGTCCTAATAAGATCAAATTATTTCATAATTAGCCAAATTGACATCTTTTGGCTATAATTGTAATAACTTTGCTTATAGCCCAATCATATAATTTTATACTATTTGTTACCGGAAATTAGTCCTTTGTATTTTAAAAATACTAAATAATCATTTTAAACTATTTTTTATGCATGAAATTCATTTTTATAATTACTAGCTATTCTATAAATTATTTTAAACTAATTTGAATTGGGTATTTAACAAATAGCCTATTTCATTTCGATTTTAGCCTAAATTAAACCAGCCCAAACCTTAACTAAACAAGCCCAAGATCACAAGCCAAATCCACTAATCCTACCCGACCCAGTTCTGGTTAGATCTTGGTCGTTGATCAATTTTGATCAACGACCCAGATTTAACCTTACCTTAATTAACCTAAACAACCTACCCCCAAACCCTCGTTCTCTCATCACTCACCCGCCGTCACTCCCTCATTCTCTCTCAAACTCCCTCTACCTAACCATGGCTTCCACTCGCCGGCTGCTTGCTCGTCGGTATTGATGGTGGTTCTCACCACCACCCCTAGCCTCAATGGCTCCCCCATGACCGGATTCTTGACATATCTGATGTCGTCAAGGGACCCGTGGTTGTTCACTCACACCTATGGCCTGTTCTTGCCGTTCTCAGGCCACTTTGGCCCGTCTAAGTAAGATCGTCCTATTTTATTACTAAATCTATGGCGTCTAAGCCGAAATCTCTCTATCTCTGGGTTATCTCTCTCAAAACCCTAATTTATCGCTCGACTCTTTAGATCTGTAATAGATCTGAGAGTATTTTGATTTATTTTACTGCTTTCCATGAGAATCTTTCTAATTTTTCAAAGCGTCTCTTCGTCTTCATAACTAGGGTTTCTTAACTTCTCTCCAAAGCAATTTTTTCTCTGATGTTAAGTGTTATTTCATGATTTCTTTTGTGTTTAAACGGTTTTATTTAAGTTTTCCCTTTAATCTGATTAACTATGTTAAAACCCCTAATTGTCTTGGGTTCTGAGTCTGTCTTTGCTGATTTGTTCGTTTGATTTGTATGTATGTCCGTTTCTCATGAATATGTTCTGAGTTTCTGTGATTCTACCCTATTGTGCATATTAGGGTTTCTGATTTGATTCTTCCTACCTATATTATTCCTATCTCATTTATTCACAGAAATTTGTACTAATTTCCCTCAATCAGTACTATTTTTATTTGAGTCCCTGATTTCCTGTGATGATATCCTGTGTTGATTTCCGACTACTAAATTATTTTCTTGCCTTATTATGTGGCTGACTATACTGTTAATTTCTTCTTACAGTTATTTCTTTAATTAAAATTTTATGAACCTAGCCCTAATTAATTGTTCTACACCTGTACTGTTTGAAGTCTTTCCTTATTCGTTACATATGATTTCTTTCCTTACTTGTTACCTGTTCTTTACCGTTTGAACTGATGCCCTTAATTAAGGGAGGACTTGGGGACTGATTTTACTCTAATTGATTCCAAGTTCTATAATTACTAAACATTTTGACTCTTATCTTATGTACCTAGCTTTCAAACTATTATATATACTCTTCTCTTTACAGTCTTCTACACACGAACTCACATTAGTTCACCACTCTCTCATACACTCAAAAACTCTTCTGATTTCTTTTGTTACTTGCTACTGTTACTGAATATTGCATTCTTCTATTCTTCACTTTTTGTTTACTCTCTTTACTGGTATGTTCTGATTTTAAATTCAAGTCCCAAACTCAATGTGTTTACTTACTGCTTTAGTTTACTAATCATCAGTCTACTTGTGTCTGTTGCTTAGCTTTTCAACATGTAATTAACCTGCTTACATTACTGCTTCACTTAGCATATTAGTTCTGTCCTAATTCAACTAAGGATCAACATGTTTATGAATTTGTTTAATCCCTTTATAGCATGTCCTAGCCCGAATCTACTTTATTTTATGTTGTCTGGTCTCTAGTATGAACCTTTCTTTGCAAAGTAATTTTGTTACCCTAAGTTGTCTGATTCTATGTTGGTTCTGAAATTCATACTCTGTTGGTACCATTAGCTATCCCCTAATCCCATAAACCCCAACAACAACTACTATTATCATGTCTGTTATGTGTTAACTACATATGCTCTATGTGTCCCCAACTCCCATCACCCCTGTGTGAAGGACTGTGATTTGAGTGTGCTGAACCTGTTTGTGTTGTAGCTAATCTACTGTTTGTTAATTACCCTACTCTTGTTCAAACTATTTTACCCCTAAACCATTTCATACTTTTATAAAACTATCTCAACTGAGTCTTTTTCAATACTGTTTTCCTATCAAACATTTTCAAAACTATGTCAAGCACTCTCACTCTACTCTTTGGTCCTTAAGTTCTGCCCCTCCAGTGTGTGACTGCTTTGGGATCCCTGTGAGATCCCTCTGAACTCTTATGCACTGGGGCTGGCTCTTCCACACTGCACTTACTCAGTTATGGTTATGAAGTCTGGTGAGCACTGCCCGGGATCCTTGAGGTCCTTAGGGAGCTCTGACATACCCGGACATGAGAAAGGCTATGACTTTGGCATTTGAGGCTATGGACAGTTTGGTTCATTTGGGCCTACTTCAAGCTCTCTATAGTTTAACTTCTTCTTTTCCTTTATCTATTTATGTAATTCATTCAGCTATTGGTTTGTAGTAATTATTGTAAACAAATACTGGGTTTGGCTGGTTAAATGGGAGGGGTAGCTATGTTGTTTTATCAATGTTACTGGGTAAAAATCATGCCTTAGGCTTTTACATTATATCTGCATTAGAATCCATGATTAGGACCAACATGTTCATTCAAACTATGCCAAACCTGCATTAGATATCATGTCTTTAGGGCTTTCACGTTTACTGCTTTAATATACAACATCTATTTAATCCACGTTCATGCCTGCCATTTAGAGATCCCTCCCTTAGGATGAACAATTTAAACTGCTGCTACACATGCATTCAAAAACCATGCTTAACAACTCTGTAATTCTCTGTGCATTTTAGAAATTATCCTTTAGGAATTCTGTACATCCTGAAATTATGTCTTAACCTTTTTGCATCTATATGTGCATATTAGATACCATGCTTTAGGATTTAGTTTACATTTGCTTAACCACGCCTAGTTTAAATGGCTGATTCAAGAAAAGGTATAAAATAGTTTCACATACAATTATCATGTCTGCTTTTAATAGAAATTGGTAACAATCTCTGCATTCTTAGATTTACACCACTTAGAACAACATGTTTTAGGTAAAACAACATCTGAACTGTTTTTTTAACAATTCTGGTAATTATTATGCACAATCCCATGCCTAGGAAAGCCTTAGGTAATCAATCTCTTTAAAAAATTGGAACACTGATTGGTTGTGTTTACTGCTTAAAGACACATGCTTAAAAATCAGTAGGCAAACTGATTAGGGCACTGCTTCTGAGTTTATGAAACAAAGCTGCATATTTCTGTGTATTGACCCACTTAGATATCCTGTCTTAGGATCCTGTCTAATAAATTGTTCTTTTTTGTGTTTGAGACGTGCTACCTATGTGCATTATCTGTGGAGGTAAATTTGAGCCTCACAACTGCTTTCCTGCATTTATCTGATCAGTCCTATTTGTTCTTTCCTGTCTCTTAAAATTTTATCATTTTATCCTTAGGGGTTTGTCTAGAACTGCCTATATCTAGAGGTCATAAACTCCTCCAGGACCATAAGAAAGGTACGGGTAATAACACGCTTAGAGTTCGTTAAATAAACTCTCTTAATAACCGCTAAGGGGTGGGGTAAAGGGTAGATGTGGATATGATGACCAGTGCGCTAATGCCACGTGTAGCCCCTCATTGAGGAGTGATTACCGGGCATTGCATTTATGTGATTCTATAGGATAAACAACTTAGGACCTCCCTTAACCCTTTACATATGTGTGTTTAGACCATAAATCTTTCAAACTTTATTACATATGTGTGCTTAGACTGCGAATCTTTTCAAACCACTATTTGTTTACATGTGTATACTTTGACTGCCTATTTTCTACTTGTTTAAATTCACAAAGCTCGTTTGGCCGGGAACCACAGTTGTGGACTTTTAGGGGTTCCTAATACCTTCTCCTTGAAGTAACTTCAAGCCCTTACCCAATCTCTAGTTATTAATTAGTGTTATTGTGACCCTTAATAGGTGCCCTAACGCACCTTAATTTGTTAGGTGTCGACTCTTCAAATCCTTCACATCCCTTATCCCAAAAGGAAATGAGTTGTCCCAATAATGTCGAAAACCCTGACTGATCCGAGAGGAGAGGAAAAAGGGGGCGCGACAGCATGGCAACTCTGCTGGGGATTTTAGGATTTTACAATTTCAAACTGCTTTGTGAATTTGTATCTTTACTTTGATAATACCCGCACCCTTTCCCTTTTCCCTTATGTGCACTCTAATTGTCTATTTCTTCCAAGTATTTATTTTTTACAAGAACAAAATTGACATGTTTTCTTTGTTTCCCTTTGTAACCGCTTTAAATTATAACTGTTGTATTTACCACTTTTATATCGTGCAAACACATGACAACATTCTTTTATTTCTTATTTATTGTTGCATAATCATGCTCAACATCATATTCCACTCGTGCATATACAAATCCTATAGCAACGCTTGATGAGTGGTTGCGCTCTTCCTATTTTATATCACCCCCTAAATTCGGAAAGGCTTATTTGCGGTAAAAACCAGTCGATCACCGGTGCAGTCGATGGTTCCGTGCCTTCCCCCTTGAGTTGTCCGCTCAAGGGTACCAGTCTAAAACCCTATAGAAACCTTACTCTGTTATACTGTGCATGCATCATGGTCAAACCTAGGTGGGTTATTGTGTCGTCCGCACAATAACCCTTTAAGATAGACTTGTCCAAAGTACATCAGGGTTTTCATAATCCCAACGGATGCAATCACGTTCTGTGCATTTATTTGGAGAACTAAATGCTTGTATGCTAAACATAAGCGTATAAATAGTCGAGTCTGGCGGGGTTAAGGGCCTAAATTTTTTTGACTTGTAAAAATATGAGGCACGAAGTCCCCAGATTCGGTATGGTCAGCAATATCCCTCCAATGCTCCTGAACTGGTAGGAGGATCTTCCCTCCAGTGATAAGAAACAGGTCAAGAAACACCTGGGCAATTTACCCTCACTTTTGGACATCCAATCCAACAACATGTTAAATGAGGCCGCCACCTTATTTTGGGATAGCGAAAGAGCTGTATTTCGCTTTGGGAATATTGAGATCACACTGCTTCTAGAAGAGATAGGAGGACTAGCTGGGTTAGTCTGGGGAACCCCTGGGTTGTTGGTGCCTAAGAACCGCACATGCAAAGGTTTTCTGAAAATGATGGGTTTGAAGAAGAATGCTGAGTTAGAGTGTCCGAAACAGTCATACATACCCTTCGAGTACTTATACGAAAGGTACGGTCACAACAAATCATACCGTACCTATCACGACGAGTTTGCCATCAAATCTCTGGGTCATATCCACCGTAGGGTATTTGTATTCATTGTTTGCTTTCTGTGGTTGATCGTGTTTCCAAAAAAGAGGGAAAGGATTCACACTAGGTTAGCCATTGTAACCAAGGCCCTGATAGAGGGTATTGATGGGCAAGCCTTCAACATTGTCCCGATGATCATATCAGACATTTAGTGAGCCTTGGAACAAAAGAAGCTAAGCATTTCGAGGGTTGCAATCTGTTACTGCAACTGTGGCTCTTAGAACATCTCCAAAAGGGCCAGTACCGTCAAGAATTTCCGCGAAGGGCATTGAACGATCACATTGCTTTCCATCACCCCTAGCGGATGACATATATACCCGACTTATTTGCTCAGCCAGAGACTGCTACAGAGTGGGTAGAATTCTTTGATAACTTAATTGAGGAGCAAGTACAATGGATGTTCGAGTGGTTTCCAATGGACGAATTCATCATCAGGTCCAGGGATGCACCAAACCTAGTGTTGATCAGGTTGAGAGGTATATATCCTTACGTTCCTCTCCGGGTCATAAGACAAGTAGGTAGGAAGCAAGTTGTGCAGAGGGTTGATAAGATGATCCATTTCCGAGATAACTTCCAGGATGATGATGTTCCCTACAAGTGCCAAGCCCAACACATGTGGCATTGCAAGATAATAATGGAGAAGAACACAATTGAACCAGACATGTACCACGTAGGATGTGCACCCTTCTATTCGGCATGGTTAGAAGACGACTTGGATAGGTTAGTGAGGCCAAGAATCAGCCAAGGCCACAGAATCATAGACGAGAATGCCGAGGCTCAGGTCAAGTACAACCGTCTACGCAAAAGGGTCCACGACTCTGAGAACGAGCACCGGGAGATACATGAAACCAACAAAAGGTTGATCGAAGAATGGAAAGACATGGCCATCCGTTCTAACAAGAAGCTGGAATACTTGGAGCGAGGCATAGTAGAGATGGAAGGTAAGATCATCAAGAGGGTCGAAGACTGCCAGAAAGCCGAGGGAAATGAAGGAGGACACCTGGCCAGAGCGTACCTGCTGCTGGGACTGCGTGAGCTAGGGAATTTGTTCGATGGGATCAAGGATGCCAAATCTGGGGAAGGTCCTTCTGGGACCAAGTAGGATAGGATTTCCTTTTTGCTTTTATCAATGTAATAATGCCAATGGCCATTAGTGACTTTATTTCCTGCTTATTATTTTAGTGTCGTTTTGGATTCGTCTATTTATATTAATGAAATGAGGCATTTTGGCATCTATGTTCTCCAATCAACTTGTCTCTAGGCCTACCTCGAGCACAATGAGGCTCCCAAATCAGGACACGTTTTTATACTCCTGCAATATGTGTTTAAATATTGCAATATTTTCTCATGATTCTCACTGACTTGGCTGCCTTTTGTTTTTGTTTTGTTTTCTTTCTTTTGATTATTATCCTCCCCAAAGGTTGGTTCGTGCATTCTGGCATCATCATCATACCACACAAGATCCAGGGGCCCTGCATCTTCTTCTCCTCCTAGTCCACCTAAGGGAAAAAGCAAAGGCAAAGGCAAAATGGAAGATTTGAGCAATATCAGTAAGGAAAACACAATGCTAGCAGAACGAATAGAAGCTTCAGACAGTCAAGGTACTCAAGTTCAGAACGATGCTATGTCACAACTCGAGAAAAGGTTGTTGAAGCTCCAAGGGGAGCTTGAGCATGTCCGGAATTTGGAAAATCTTTCCTTCTCACTTAATGTTCTAGATGTCAATCATCAAAACACCCAAAATCCCATACCTCCTCAGAATACCCCAAACAAACAGAATCCTCCTACAACTCCACCGAAAGGTCCAACTATTCCACCACAATACAACACATGCCACACTACGAGAAACACCCAACTGATCGTCCCTAAACAACAAAACTCCACAAATGACCACCTCTATACCAAGGCGCCCGACCATCATAACAACCCCATCTGTGTGGAGACTCTACCTCACTCCACCCAACCCATTTCTTACACACCTGAATCTTGTGAGAAGGATATGCTTATCAAGAATTTGGCTGAAGAACTCAAGAACTAACTAGCCGAGTTCAAGGTGTTGAAGGAAGTAAGGGAGTTGAAGGATTGAACTATGAAGATATATGCATACAGCCCGATGTTGAACTACCAGAGGGTTACAAATCTCCTAAGTTTGAGATGTTCGATGGTACAGGGGACCCTAGAGTCCATCGGAGAACCTATTGTGATAAATTTGTTGGAGTAGGAATAGACGAGAAGATTCGTATGAAATTATTCATGAGGATCCTCACTGGAGATGCTTTGTCTTGGTACATCAGCCACGACCCTAAGAAGTGGTCCAATTGGGTGAAAATGACATCAGATTTCATGGACCGATTCAGGTTCAATACGGAAAATGCACCTGACGTATTTTATATCCAAAACCTCAAGAAGAAGCCCACCAAAACTTTTCGCGAGTATGCCATGTCGCGCCCCCTCTTTCCCATTTCCTCTCGGGCCGGTCAAGGGTTCTTGACATTATTGTGACAAATCGTTTTCTTTTGGGAAAGGGGTATGCAAGATTTTGAAGAGTCGCCACCTAACGCTTTTAAGGTGCATTAGGGCACCTATTTGAGTTATTTACAGATATTGATTTGATAACCAGAGATAGGGTAAGGGCTTGAAATTATTCTAAGGGGAAGGTGTTAGGCACCCCTCAGAATTCACAACTGTGGTTCCCGGCCAAACAACTTTGTGAATTTGTACAATTAGAAAATAGGCAATTAATGTTTAAGAAAAGTAAATAGTTTTGAAAGGTTCGCAGTCTAAGCACACATTTGTTACTAAGTTTGAAAATATTTAATAACTAAGTAAAAGTGTTTGAAAGAGTTATAATATAAACATGCATATGGGGGTAAGGATGTCCTAGGTTGTTTGTCATATGGATCACATCAATGCAATACCCGGTATGTCACTCCTCAAAGAGGGGATACACGTGGTATTAACGCACCGGTCATCATATTCATATCTACCCTTCCCACCCCGTAGAGGTAATTAAAGAGAGTGTTGGTCAATGACTGCTATTGCGTGCTGTTACCCGTCCCTTCCTAATAGTCCTGGAGGGTTTTAGGAATTCTACCTATAAGGGAGGTTCTAGGCAGACCCTCAAGTTTAAAGGCAAAATACTAAAGCGACAAATAAGAACATAGAGGACTGCAATTAGGCGGGGGGGGGACACAGAGACAACAGAGAAAAGGCCCAAGTATACCTCCACAGGTAATGCAAATAGGCAGCACGACTCATACACAGTTAAGGGCAATATTCAAATTCAGAGTCCTAAGACATGGTATCTAAATGAGCCTAGAATACAGATTGTTCTATATTTCAGAAAGGGGTCCTAATCAATGTGCCTATTAATTTTTTAAACCTTTTAAGCATTAAGCGGCATATACAGGGAAGCAGATTTCCAGTTTTAAACACATTAGTCACCAAAGGCTTGCCTAGGTGTGAGACAGTATACCAATTGCGATAATTATTTAGAGGAGATCTGTTTGACATTGTATCACCTAAGCATGCTGTTCTAGGTGTTCAGAATACAAACTCATTACTAGTTATTTGCAAAGGACAGATTCAAGTTGTTGTTTACTCCTTTTCATGCATCAGTAATTAGACTAGGTGTATTAAAAGTGCAATCCTAAGGACAGGGTATCTAATGCACAAAGATGCAGATTGATGTGTATGCAGAACCTAAGCAGGATATCTAAATGCATAAGTGTAAACCGTTTAAACATGCTTTCAGAGTATGAAGAGGATTTGGAGACGACTTGTTTATTAGTGTTGTTTTATCCTAAAACAGGATCTCTAGGTGTATATGGCAGCATAAAACATGATTTGCAGAAAATACCATTTTATTAACAGGGGTTTTCTAAGTGATATGATAGTGAGATGGACATGCTGAAAACAATAAGTGTAAGTCCTAGGGGACATGATCTCTAATGTATGAAAAGAGTCCTAATCATGATTTCTGTTGCACAGATAGGGAAATAAGGCCTAATAACATGGTATCTACCCCTTTTATAGCTAAAGCATGCATAGTTACCCCTCCCTTTTCACTATCCATCCCCAAAGAGTTGTTTATAATAATTATTAAAAACCATTCGCACAAATTACATAATTGAAATAAGAAAAGAAGAAGTTATACTATAGGGAGCCTACGGATAGGCCCAAAATCTCCAGAATGCCTCAAGTGCCATTAATTCACAACCTTTCATACAAATCCAGGTGTGTCAGAGTTCCCTAAGGATCTCAATGGATCCCGGGCAGTTCTCACACCCGGATTTTCATAACCATGTTGAGTAAGTGCAGTGTGGAAAGGCCAGCTCTAATGTGTTTGAGTTTAGTGGGATCTCATAGGGATCCCAAAGCAGTCACACACTAAAGGGGAAGAACCTAGATTGCTAAGAGTATATGTGAGAGTGCTTGACATAGTTTTGAAAGAGTTGAGTTGAAAGAACATTTTCTGAAAATAGTTTATGTGGAATAGGTTTGCATAACAGTAAGACAGTGTCTTAGGAAAATAGTTTTGAAAGGAAAAGGCACGAGAGCAATCTGAATAACCAACCAGCACGAAACAGTACACAGAGTATAGGGGAACAACCACAAATAAGGAAGCAAGGATTGGGGAAAAATAGGCCATACATCGAATTTTTTTTATACAAGTTAACATTAGAGAAGTACTAAAATATCACAGACTTGTACATAACCTAAACAATCACAGAAATAATTTGTCACAAGGGGTTCATACAAGGAACATAACAGAACCAGATTGAGGGAGTGCTAAAGAGGGGATAACATATAACAAACAGAGTCACATATAGGTTCAGGGGGAGGACTCATGAGTATAGCATGTGTACAGGATCACATAGTAACCAAGTGACATATGGTGCATGCTTGTAGTGTGCTAAGTCATAGTGGAACATATAAGAAAGTAGTAGACATGCTGAAACTAAAGGGAAGGGATAATCACATTGGTAAAATACCAAGTAGGCATGCTAATTGCAAGGTAGACAACAGATTCACAAGTAAAAGCATAGTAGAAACAAAAGGAATTGAAATACAAATAGAAACATATTGTTTTGGGGGATTTAAGCTAAACTGAAAACATACCAGTTAAGGTAGAGAATAAGTGCAGAATGAAGAGTAGTAGAGTGTATAATTACTCAGTCTTGGCTTGCAGCCGACTGAGAATAGCAAATAACCAGCAAGAATAACAAGAGAGAATATGTATGTGTGTGAGAGAGTTCAGAACAGTGTACTTGTTCGTGTGTATACTAAGAAGAGAGTAGATGTATTTATAGTTTAAAACATGCAGAAGAATAAGTAAAGGAGTACTAATTTAACACAGTTATAGGAATAATCCCCATCAGAATCAATTAAGACCCGGACTCCCTTTAATTAGGGAGTCATAGTTTAAACGGACAAGCTGTGTTAAATAAGGAAAGGAATCAATTGAAAACTAATTCATACCCCCTAATAGGAGTAGTAAAGGTATATGGCATACAATTAGGACTAAATACATAATATATCAAGTAAGGAAAGTATATAAGAAATATTTGACAGCATATTTATACACATAAAATAAGGCAGAGTACAATTTAATTCTAGAAATCGGTCAAGAGAATCTCGAATGAGATTAAAATTACAGGGAATCAATACTAATCAAGGAAACACCACGCATGTAAGGAAACAATTTGAAAACTGGGCAATCAGTATCACTCAAAAAATATCATTGTTTTAATGAAGATACTCGAAGTCAGTAAAGAACATCACACAAGATCAGTGAAGTATTAGTCATGAAAATTCAGGGATTCACAAATAGAAAGGACAACAATGATTTACCATAGCATTATGAAAATAAGCAGGTAATAGACAAGAATCAGAACCATAAGAAGACTAGTATCACATAAGAGTTAGGATTTCATATAGAGCATAACATAGACATAACATAGGCAGAAATAATCGAACCCAGAAACCCTAACAAGCAAACATAAAGTAAAAATCACAGAATCATAGGATGTTCATGAGAAACATACAGATTAATTAAACATAACAACCAAGACAAACTCAGAACCCTAAAAATTGGGGTTTTTAATAGGATAACTCGGGTAAAAAGTGAAGAGTTAAACAAACGTTTAAAACATACCGAGAATTGTAGATTAGTACTACAAATAAGAAGAGAAAGCATTTTGAAAGGGGTTAAGAAACCCTAGTTTTTTTACAGATGAAGAAATCGTTCTTAAACATGAGATTTTTGGAAGAAAACATGTGAAATCCTCAAAATATCCATAGATCTTTACACATATAGAAAGATCGGAGGGTTTTAAGGTTAGGGTTTCCAGAGAAAACCTCAGAGAAGAAGAATAAAACTCAAAATCTTGCTGGCTTTCAACCGGAGGGTGATAGATCTTACTCGAACGGCCATAGACGGCCGGAAAGATTGCATGAGACCGGAGATGGGAGCGAACCGCCTCTAGGTCACTTGAAAAACTCAACCGGTGACACAAATGCGAGGGGAAGAGCCATAAGGCTGGTGAGAGGTGAAACCTCCATGGTTTCCGGCGAGGAGGTGGCCGGAGAACGGGAGATAAGGCTCACTAGATGGAGAATTTNAAACCTCAGAGAAGAAGAAGAAAACTCAAAATCTTGTCGGCTTTCAACCGGAGGGTGACAGATCTTACTCGAACGGCCATAGACAGCCGAAAAGATGGCATGAGACCGGAGATGGGAGAGAACCGCCTCTAGGTCACTTGAGAACCTCAACCGGTGACACAAATGCGAAGGGAGGAGCCATAAGGCTGGTGGGAGGTGAAACCTCCATGGTTTCCGGCGAGGAGGTGGCCAGAGAAGAGGAGATAGGGCTCAGGAAATGGAACGTTTAGAGAGAGAGGTGAGAGGATTCAAAGAGACGATTGAGTGTAACAAATGAGAGGGGGAAATGAGACGGGGGGTAGTCTTTAGGAATTAATTATGGTAAGAATTAATCTGGTCTGTTGAGAAAAAAGAATCAACGGTCCAAATTAAAAGGGGGATTGGGTCGGGTGGCTTTAAGGTTTGGGCCTGGTATTTGGGCTAGTTGAATGGGTAGGGTTCCGGATTTAATTAGGCTAGGATTAAAAAATAAAAGTGGCTACTTATTATATACCCAATTAAAATAGATAAATAATTTATAAAAATAGCTAATAATTATATAAAAAATAAAATTGATGCTTAATAGATTAAATTAAAATGGTTAATAAGTATTTAAAAACATGAATGCCAAATATTGAGTAAAAATAGCATAAAACATATGATTAGGCTATAACTGCAAAGTTATTGCAATTATAGCCAAATAGTGCCAATTTGGCTAATTGTGAAATAATTTGGTCTTAATAGGACCAAAAATTATATTTTAAGTTAATGAATGTTTTTGAAATCATTTGTAATGCACTTTGTAATTAATTATTAGAGATAAAACTACTGGATAAATTAAAATAAATTAATAAAAATATGGTAAAATTATAGAGAAATACCAATTGTCATGAAAACCTGATTTTGAAGGTACATATGCAAATTAAGATAATATGAGAAACAATTGGATATCAACAGCTGCCCCTCTTTACCCGGGAAGGATGGAAGAGTTGTCGGGTAAAGATATGATGGCCAATTTTTACCGAGCAGAACGGTTTGAAGAGATTTAGGCCGCACCCTGGTTTTCGAGTTGTCTACATATCCCTGGTTTTACAGGAATCAGGCCGTATGTAGTTCAGGAGTCATCGGCGAAGTACACCGATGAAGTTATTACAAGAGCGGACGCAATATATAGGGTTGGATGAATAAACGGTCTACGGGAATGGCTAGAATAGTCGTCGACCGTCGGATTACCTGCAAATAAGCAATACAAGCATATATTGTGCGTAAATGTAAATATGATGCAAGTTCCCGTTGGACTATGAATGTTGTCTTCGGACGGTTAAGGATGACGTCCTCAGACCATGATGTCCTAGGCCATGAATTGTTTGATGAGGGATTCGCAGGCCATGAAATAATGTTCTCGGGCCATGAAGATGGTGCCTTAGAACGATTACACATTTGAATGTTGATATGAAAAATTGAGAGAAATCCTCAGGCCTTGACATGATGTTCTCGGGCCATGAAGATGGTGCCTTCGAACGATGGCGCCTTCGGACAGGTCAACGATATTTCAGCCCATGAAATGTAATAATATGATGCTGGCAAGACAGAGCTTAGTCTTGCGAATTGAAGGGCAGAGCTTTGCCCGAAAGAAAAGTTAAGTAAATAATTCTTTAAGAGACAGCGTTTAGTCTCGATGAAGAAGGTAAATTAGAAGCAGCGCTTAGCCTCGGAAGGCAGAAAGGTAGCCTTATGCAAATGGTGTCAGGGCTTAGTCTCGGAAGGCATAATGGTAGCCATATGCAAATGGAGGTAGAGCTTAACCTCATGCAGATGGAGGCAGAGCTTAGTCTCGGAAGGCAGAAAGGTAGCCTTATGCAAGTGGAAGGCAGAAAGGTAGCCTTATGCAAATGGATGTAGAGCTTAACCTCATGAAGATGGAGACAAATCTTAGTCTCGAAAGGTAGAAAGGTAGCCTTATGAAAGTGGAAGGCAGAAAGGCAGCCTTATGCAAATGGAGGTAGAGCTTAACCTCATGCAGATGGAGGCGGAGCTTAGTCTCGGAAGGCAGAAAGGTAGCCTTATGCAAATGGAGGTAGAGGTTAACCTTATGCAGATGGAGACACATAACTTAGTCTCGGAAGGTAGAAAGGTAGCCTTATGCAAGATTAAATAAATGACAGTAGAAATTCTTAGCTGGTAATAAATTGCGGTATTGTAACCGTTGTGAGAGTTGTGATTATGGAACAACGTTTGTTTGTGCTGATAATAAATGTCGGCGAGTGCGACGATTTTGAGAATCGTATCTTTGACCAATATTTGTCCCTCAGGCGGAGAGCATGTTTTGGGATTTGTGCCTACATCAAAAGAAAAATCGAGAGTTCTGTAGGGTGGTTAGTTCGTATCCCCGCTGGCTTTGCTGACTCGTTCTGCTTGATCTGATGATCATTTTCGTATATATTGGGGTAATGTTTGCTAAACAAGGCTGCTTTCAAGAATAAGTATGCATGATTTTTAATGATATAGTATAAACATATATTTTAAAATAGTTTAGATGAACCGACGACCGTGACACGGTTCAAGACATTGCAACCTCTCCTGCTACGGAATTTGAGGGTCCTCCTCAAAATTCTGCCCCAGTTTGATGGGTTGATGCTTCTGACTGTTGCATATGCGGCGATCGGCTGAACTTGCTTTAGAATTCTGAGGGCCCTCCTCAAAATTCTACCCCAGTTTCCAATTGTTGGGGGGGGGGGGGGGGAATTAATTTTTT
>ML294856.1:27661-56443 GCA_005239495.1 Nicotiana undulata | reverse complement strand
GGTCGTTTGTTTTTTTTAAAATTTTGTGGCCCCCCTCTAAATCGTTCCCCAGTTTCTAAGTGTGGGGGGGGGGGGGGGGGAGAATTAATTTTTTATTGAATTGTGACCGAACCCATAGGGCTGCCTACGTATCCCCTCTTAAACGGGAATCATATTAGGCGTAGTTCAATTTACATCATTGATAAAGCATAAATGATTACACATAATAGTGTTTGACCGCATCTGAATTGATTGGATTTGGCCAGACTTCTCCGTTCATCTCTGCAAGTATAAGTGCTCCTCATGTCAGCACTCGATGAACCATATAAGGACCTTGCCAGTTGGGAGAGAATTTCCCTTTGGCTTAGTGGAAAGATCTTCTTTAACACCAGCTGCCCTGGCGTGAACTGTCTAGGCTTGACTCTCATATTGAAAGCTCTGGTCATCCTATTCTGATAAAGTTGTCCGTGACATACTGCATTCATCCTTTTTTCGTCAATGAGGGCCAGTTACTCATAACGACTCTTTACCCACTCTGCATCGCTGAGCTCAGCTTCTTGTATGATTATTAGGGAAGGAATTTCTACCTCAGCGGGAATGACGATTTCTGTGCCATAAACTAGCATGTACGGGGTTACTCCGGTTGATGTGCGGACTATGGTGCGGTATCCTAGTAAAGCAAATGATAACTTCTCGTGCCACTACTTGTGCTTTTCTATCATCTTACTCAATATTTTATTGATATTCTTGTTGGCGGCTTCTACAGCTCCACTCATATGAGGTCGGTAGGCTGTGGAATTCTTGTGTTTGATTTTGAAGGTCTCACACATAGCTTTCATCAAGTCATTTTTGAGATTGGAACCATTGTCGGTGATGATTGATTCTGGGACTCCGAACCGACAAACAATACGGTCGCGGACAAAGTCTGCCACAACTTTCTTAGTCACTGCTTTGGAGGATGCTGCTTCGACCCATTTAGTGAAATAATCAATTGCTACCAAGATGAACCTGTGTCCATTGGAGGCGGTAGGCTCGATCGGTCCAATAACGTCCATGCCCCAAGCAACGAACGATCAAGGTGAGCTTGTTGCATTGAGCTCATTTTGAGGTACCTTTATCATGTCTACATGTACCTGACAACGGTAGCATTTCCGGACGTACTGGATGCAGTCTGTTTCCATAGTCATCCAAAAATAACCTTCTCTGAGTATCTTCTTATCGAAAACAAGGCCATTCATATGTGGGCCATAGGTCCCGGCATGTATCTCCTCAAGTAGCTTGGAGGTTTCCTTTGCATCGACATATCTCAATAATCCCAAATCGGGAGTCCTCATATACAGGATTCCTCTGCTGTGAAAGAAGTTCTTGGATAATCTCCAGAGCGTACGTTTCTTAACGTGATTTGCAAGCTCAGGGTACTCTCCCTTTGCCAAGTACTCTTTGATATCATGAAACCAGGGCTTTCCGGCTACTTCCTCTTCAACGTGGGCACAGTAGGCCGGTTGGCTATGGGTCTTTACCGGAATAGGGTCAATGAAGCTCTTATCTGGATGCTCTATAATAGATGACAGAGTGGCCAATGCATCAGCAAACTCGTTCTGAATTCTGGGGACGTGCCGAAATTCTATCTTTGTGAACCTCTTTCTCAATTCCTGCACATGGTGCAGATACGAAAGTATCTTGGAATTCTTAGTAGCTCATTCTCCTTGTACCTGATGTATAAGAAAGTCTGAATCATCGATCACTAACAACTCTTGGAGGTTCATGTCAATGTCCATGTTGAGCCCTAAGATGCAGGCTTTGTATTCCGCCATATTGTTGGTGCAGGGGAATTTGAGTTTAGCAGATACCGGAAAATTTTGAACTGTTTCCGATATTAGGACAACTCCAATGCCGACTCCCTTGAAATTCGCTGCTCCATCGAAGAACATTCTCCAACCATCATAGGATTATGCAATGTCTTCTCCTAAGAATGATACCTCTTCATCGGGAAAATACATTTTCTGGGGTTCGTACTCTATATCCACAGGGTTCTCAGCAAGATGGTCTGCCAATGCTTGTCCCTTGACTGCTTTCTGAGTCACATAGACAATGTCGAATTCACTCAACAGGATTTGACACTTGGCTAGCTTGCCGGTGGGCATGAGCTTCTGGAAGATATACTTCAAGGGATCCATCCTCGATATAAGATATGTTGTGTATGCACAGAAGTAGTGCCTCAGCTTTTGGGCTACCCAAGTCAGAGCACAACAGGTACGTTCCAATGGAGAATACCTTGCCTCGTACGGAGTGAACTTCTTACTCAGATAATAAATAGCCTGCTCTTTTCTTCCTGTCTCGATGCGCTGCCCCAAAACGCAGCTGAAAGCTCCATCTAATACTACAAGGTAGAGTAACAGAGGTCTACTGGCTCAGGTGGTACCAAGATTGGCGGTGTTGACAGGTACTCCTTAATTTTGTCGAAAGTCTTTTGACAATCATTGGTCCATTTAGTTGTAGCATCTTTCTTCAGCATCTTGAAGATCGGCTCACATATAACTGTGGACTGGGCTATGAATCGGCTGATGTAGTTAAGGCATCCCAGGAAACTCATCACATCTTTCTTGTTCTTTGGCGGTGGTAACTCTTTGACCTTTGACATATCCAGTTCTATTCCTCGATGACTTACAATGAACCCGAGCAATTTCCCAGCGGGAACCCTGAATGCACACTTTGCGGGGTTTAGTTTTAGATTGTATTTCTGCAACCTATTGAAGAACTTCCTCAGATATTATATGTGATCAGTAGCTATCTTAGACTTGATAATGACATAGTCTACATATACCTCGATCTCCTTATGTATCATATCGTGGAAGATAGTGGTCATAACCCTCATATATGTGGTCCCAGCATTCTTCAGGACGAACGACATTATTTTATAGCAGTATACTCCCCACGGCGTAATGAAAGCTGTTTTCTCAGCATCTTCCTCATCCATCCAAATCTGATGGTAACCAGCGAAGCAATCCACGAATGACTTTAGTTCATGCTTGGCGCAATTGTCAATCAGGATGTGTATGTTTGGCAAAGGGAAGTCGTCTTTTGGACTGACCCGATTGAGATCCTGTTAGTCTACACAGACTCTAACCTTCCCATATTTCTTTAACACCGGCATGATGTTAGCTAACCACGTCGGATACTCCACCACCCTGAGAACCTTGGCATTGATTTGCTTGGTGACTTCTTCTTTGATTTTCAAACTCATGTCAAGTTTGAACTTTCTGAGCTTTTGCTTTACCCGTGGACACATTAAGTTGGTCGGTAACTTGTGAGAAACGGTGGACGTACTCAGACCAGTCATGTCATCGTACGACCATGCGAATATATCCTCGTACTCCTTCAAAAATTCTGTGTATTCCTTCTTCTCTGGCGGCGACAAATGAATGCTAATGCGAGTTTTCTTGACATTTTCTGAATCTCCCAGATTGATAATATCGGTCTCGTCCAGGTTGGACTTAGGTCTGTTCTCAAAATTCTCGAATTTTTTAATGATTTCGTCAGGTATATCATCTTCTTCTTCTGAATCAATGTCCTTTTGTTGCGTTGTCTCGTTGCATGTCACGTCATCAAGACAGGTAATAGTAATGCTGTATAGATAAAGTAATGAGGAAAAATGATAGTAATAAATATTGATTCATGAAACGTAAAAGTGTTTTTGATAAATAAAAACGTTTTGAACATTGAAGCTCTTATTGCAGAAATAAAATGCGGAAAAGGAAATCATTTAGTAAAAGACAATGAATAATGCTTGTTTAGCCCTGCTACCTCGAGGATCGTCGGGCCCTGGCTGTTTTGATAGTCCAATTCTTGAGAGACGCTCCTCTGCTCACGGCCTGGATGGAAGGGCCTTCCTCCCCCTCCTCCTCTAAAATGACACAACAATCCATGTCGTCGTCTTCCAGAAATAAGTTCCTCAGCGCTGCAAGTGCTTCTTCTTCCTCTGACCCATAGATAATGCCGGCATGTTGAAAGGTTTGTTCTGGATGTGGTATTGGCTGCTCCAATGGGTAATAGGGGTCGCGCCATGGTGGCGACCAGTCGTTGTACTCTTGCCAAGTATATTCATATCCCAGACCAAAAGTGGTGCCATGGTTTTTGATCTTTATAGGTTTGGAGATTCTTGCCGAGCCTTTTACCTGGATCATACCCTCTCCAGTTCATCATGCTCGCTATCTTGCTATCCCACAATTTGTCTTTGTCTATGGCATTGACACGTTCAATATGGTGGTAAGTTTCTCCACCCATCTTCCTTCTTCCTTCAACTACTGGAATAGTCTGGTGATTGTAAAGAGGATTGCTCCCGTCTCCGTGGATGATTACCTCTTGATGGTTCCATTCAAACTTCATTACCTGATGCAGTGTCGATGCCACGAATCCAGCGACATTATAGGATGCCGATATGTCTATCACCTGGAAATCGACTTCGAACCATGTAGGCCCCATTTGCAAACAGAGACTGATCTCGCCGATGGTGGACCTTTTCGAACCATCAAAAGCTTTCACGTGGCATCTGCGTCGTTTGAAGTCGAAGTTATGCCAACTGCAAATGCACCTGCACCATTTGAGATTGTAGTCATGCCACCTACTAAGGCACATGTTCCGTTCAAGGTAAATATAGCTACACCAATCAGAATGGCAGTGTCAACCACGCCACCTTTCCGCAGCAATGCCATACCATGGGATTATATAGTCGAGGCAAGAAGAAAGGGCAAGTTCAAGGTCGAAGAAGCTACTGCAGCACAGGGACCCAACCCCTCAGGCGACAACTCGTCCTCATGAAAAGTGATCTTGTGACTCTCCAGCACTTGGCCCACCATATTGGCAATTTCCCCGCTGGTGATGTTGTTTGGCACATATGCTTCATTCAGAACTTTCATCAAAGCATTTCTGTGTGCCTATGAATTTTTTAGCAATGAAAGAATAGATATCTGAGCTGGTGTCTTGTTCCACTAGTCAATGACAGAGTACTCTTTGGTCTGTACCTTCATCCAAAGGTCATATGGGCCTGTCTCAATAATGGGTGGCCTGTTGGAGGCCTCTTTTCTTAATTCAGCCAAATGTTCTAGTGTGTAGACCCTGTCGGTCCTTGTCATTTGCGGGTGGTGCTACTTCAAACTCGAAAGGTACTGACATAGCTACCTCAACATCTCCAGATGGAATTGAGGTTTGACACCATTTTTGTTCAAAATAGGATACCTCCTAGGTCATTTCCTTTCTCCCCTTCTGCTATTATAGCTTCAACTTCTTTCTAATAGCTGCTTGCTTGGCTTCAAAGCCTTACCATCCCTTAGGGACGGGAGCCACTCCTTCTTTTCCGAGTTGATAGGTAGGTGGTGGGGGTGACTGATATGTTGGTGGTGGTGGTTACTATGAGGGCGAGGATGCTTGATAAGTTTGTGGAGGTGTTGGCTGATATGTAATTTGAGGTGTTTGGTAGGTTTGGTATTTTAATAGGGATTTCGTTCTCTGTGCAACTATCACGGCTCCCACATCCCTCTTTTTGGACACACCACCAGACTGTAAAGCCTTATTTGTAGCTTGTAAGGCTTCGAAATTGGTGACCATACCGCTTTTTATTCCTTCTTCGATTCTCTCACCCAATTTGATAATATCAGAGAACTTATGATTCAATCACCATCAACCGCTCATAGTATTATGGATCTTGAGCTCGGACAAAGAACTTATTCAGTTGTTCTTCGTCTAAGGCGGGCCTGACCTTAGTATCTTCAGATCTCCAGCGAGTAGCATACTCGCAAAAAGTCTCCGTAGTCTTCTTCTTAAGATTCTGGATGTAGAACACATCCGGCGCGTTCTTTGTGTTAAACCTGAATCGGTCCATAAAGTCGGACGCCAATCTTACCAATTCGACCATTTCCTGGGGTCTTGGCTGATGTGCCAAGACAGAGCATCTCCTGTCAACCTCCTCATGAACAACTTCATGCGGATCTATTCATCTTTCCCTACTCCAACTAGCTTATCACATTAGGTCCTCAAATGGACCCTTGGATCACCTGTACCATCGAACATTTTGAACTTTGGAGGTTTGTACCCCTGTTCGACATCGGGCTGTATGCAGAGGTCTTCATAGTTCAGCCCCTCGACTCCTTTGCTTCCCTCAACGCCTTGAACTCGGATATTCAGCTTCTTAAGTTCCTTAGCCAAGTTCCTAATGAGCAAATCCTTTTCACCAGACTCAGGTGTGTATGATATGGGCTGAGTGGAATGCGGCATATTTTTCACGTAGATGGGGTTGTTGTGATGGCCTGGTGCATGGGTGTAGAGGTGGTCATTTGTGGAGTTATGTGGTTCTGGGATGAGTAACAGAGTGTTCTTTGGAGTATGGTAGGTATTGCATTGCGTTGGAAGGGTTTGAGTTTTTGGTGGAGTGGTGTGATGATGTATTGTGGGATGATTTTGTTGCTTCGGGGTGTTTTGAGGAGGTATAGGATTTTGGGTGTTGGGGAGGTTGACGTCTGGGACACTGAGTGTGAATGATAGATTTGCTAGATTTCGAATTTGATCAAGTTCTTCCTGGAATTTCAACAACTTCTATTCTAGCTGCGACATAGTCTCATTCTGAACCTGAATACCCTGGCCGTCAACGGCCTCTACCCGTTCAATTGTGTTCTCTTTCCTGATGTTGCCTGAATCTTCCATTTTCCTTTTGCCTTTGTTTTTGCCTTTGGTAGGACTAGGAGGAGGAGAGGGTGGAGGGCCCCTGGATCTTGTGAGGTAGGATGATGAGGCCATAGTGCACAAACCAACCTTTGGGGAGGGGAATAATAAAAATAAAGAAAACTAAAACTAAAACAAAAGGTAGCCAAGTTAGTGAGGATTATGAAAAAGTAATGTGATATTTGAACACATCGTGCGAGAATATAGAGCGTGTCCTAATTTGGGGAGCCTCATTGTGCCCGAGGTAGGCTTCGTGACAAATTTATTTGGAGAACTGAAATGCCAAAATGCCTCATTTCATTAATGTAAAAAATAGACGAATCTAAAATGACTCTAAATAAGCAGGAAATAAAATCACTAATGGCCATGGGCCTCATTACATTGATAAAACGAAAAAGGAAATCCTATCTACTTGGTCCTAGAAGGACCTTCCTCAGATTCGACATCCTTGATTCCCTCAAATAGGTTCCCCAGCTCGCGAAGTCCTAGCAGTAGATATGCTCTGACTAGATGTCCACCTTCGTTCCCCTCAGCCTTTTGACAGTCTTAAACCCTCTTGATGAACTTACCCTCCAACTCGACTATGCCTCGTTCCAAGTATCCCAGCTTTCTATTAGTACTGACGACCATGTCTTTCCATTCTTTAATAAACTTCTTGTTGGACTCGTGTATCTCGCGGTGCTCGTTCTCGCATTCACGGATCCTCTTGCACAGTTGATTGTACTTGACCCGAGCCTTGGCCTTTTCGTCTATGATCCCGTGGCCTTGGATGAACCCCGACCTGCCTAGACCATCCCAGTTGTCTTCCAACCACCCTGAGTAGAAAGGTGTACAGCCTGCGTGATATCTGTTTGGTTCGGTTGTGTCATTTTCCATTATGATCTTACAGTGCCACATGTGTTGGGCTTGGCACTTGTGAGGAGTATCATCATCCTAAAAGTCAGCTCGGAAATGGCTCATCTTGTCGACCCTTGGTATGACTTGCTTTCTTCTTGCTAGTCTCATAACTCGGAGAGGGACGTAAGGATATGTTCCTCTAAGACCAATTAGTATCAAGAACGGTGCATCCCTGGACCGGACAATGATTTCTTCTGTTTGAAACCACTCGAACATCCATTGAACTTGTTCCTCAGTTAGATTATCGAAGAACTCCGCCCATTCTTTGGCATTCTCAGGCTGAGCAAACCTATCAGGAATATAAGTCATTCGCTTTGGGTGATGGAAAGCTACATGGTCATTCCACGCCCTTCGCGGAAACTTTTGCTGGTACTGGCCCTTTTGAAGATGTTCTAAAAGCCAGAGTTGTAGTAATAGGTTGCAGCCTTCGAAGTGCTTAGCTCTTCTTTGATACTTTTCTAAGGCTCGGTAGATGTCTGAGATGATCATAGAAACGATGCTGAAAGTCTTTCCACCAATTCCCTCCATTAGGGTCTTGGTTACCATAGCCAACCTAGTGTGGATTCTCTCTTTCTTTGTCGGAAATACGATCAGACCAAGGAAGCAAACCACGAAGACAAACACCCTACGATGAATGTGTCCCAAGGATGTGATAGAGAATTCGTCATGGAAGGTACGGTATGATTTGCTGTCACCATATCTTTCATACAAGTAGTCGAAAGGGATGCACGATTCCTTCAGACACCCTAACTCTGCGTTCTTATTTAAGCCCACCATTTTTAAGAAACCCTTGCCTGTGCGGTTTTCAGGCATTAGCAGCCCAGGAGTTTCCCAAACTAATCCATCCAGTACTCCTATTTCCTCTAGCAACAGTGTCATTTCAATGTCTCCAAAATGGAAGATGGCTCTTTCACTATCCCAGAATAAAGTGGCAGCCTCTATCATCATGTTGTTAGGCTGGATGTCTAGGGGGGACGGTAGATTACCCAAGTATTTCTTGACGAGTGTCTTATCGCTAGAATGAAGGTCTCCTCACCAGTTCAGAAGCTTTGGGTGGATGTTGGTAACCATGCCGAATTTGGGGATCTCGTGCCTCATATTTTTGCAAGGTAAAAAGGATTAGGCCCTTACCCCCACCAGACTCGACTATTTAACATCAATGATTAGCCTACGAGCATTCAGTTCTCCAAATAAATGCACATAACATGATGTCATCCGCTGGGATTATGAAAACCTGATAGACTTTGGACAAGGCTATCTTAAAGGCCATTGTGCGGACAACACATTAGCCGAGCTAGGTTTGACCATGATGCATGCAACAGTATAACAGAGTAAGGTTTCTATGGGGTATTAGACTGGTACCCTTGAGGGGACAACTCAAAGGGGAAAGGCACAGATTTGTCGACTACACTGCTGATCGACTAATTTTAGCGTAAATAAGCCTTTCCGAATTTAGGGGTGATAAAAATAGGAAGGGCGCAACCACTCATCAAGAGTTGCTATAGGATTTGTTTTGGCATGAGTGGAGTATGATGTTGAGCATGATTATGCAATAAATAAACAGTAAAGGCATGTAGTCATATACTTGCACGTTATGAAATCGGTAAATATAACAGTTATAATTTAAAAAGAGATTACAAAAGGAAACAAGAAAGCATGTCAGGTTTGCTTTTTGAGGGAAATTAAACGCTTGAAAGAAATAGACAATTAATTGCACATAAGGGTATGGGAAGAGGTACAAATTCACAAAGAAGTTTGAAATGGTAAAAGCCTAGATATCCCCAGCAGAGTCGCCATGCTCTCGCGCCCCCTCTTTTCCAACTCCTCTCGGGCCGGTGAAGGGTTCTTGACATTATTGGGATAACTCGTTTCCTTTTGGGAAAGGGGTATGCAAGATTTTGAAGAGTCGCCACCTAACAATTTTAAGGTGCGTTAGGGCACCTATTTGATTTACAGACATTGATTTGATAACCAAAGATAGGGTAAGGGCTTGAAATTATTCTAAGGGGAAGGTGTTAGGCACCCCTCAGAATCCACAACTGTAGTTCCCGGCCAAAAAACTTTGTGAATTTGTACAAGTAGAAAATAGGCAATTAATGTTTAAGAAAAGTAAATAGTTTTGAAAAGTTCGCAGTCTAAGCACACATGTGTTACTAAGTTTGAAAATATTTAATAACTAAGTAAAAGTTTTTGAAAGAGTTATAATCTAAACATGAATATGGGGGTAAGGATGTCCTAGGTTGTTTGTCATATGGATCACATCAATGCAATACCCGGTATGTCACTCCTCAAAGAGAGGCTACACGTGGTATTAGCGCACCGGTCATCATATCCATATCTACCCTTCCCACCCCGTAGAGGTAATTAAAGCGAGTGTTGGTCAACGACTGCTATTGCGTGTTGTTACCCGTCCCTTCCTAATAGTCCTGGAGGAGTTTAGGACTTCTACCTATAAGGGAGGTTCTAGGCAGACCCTCAGGCTTAAAGGCAAAATACTAAGGCGACAAATAAGAACATAGAGGACTGCAATTAGGGGGGGGGGGAACAGAGACAACAGAGAAAAGGCCCAAGTATACCTCCACAAGTAATGAAAATAGGCAGCACGACTCATACACAATTAAGGGAAGTATTCAAATTCAGAGTCCTAAGACATGGTATCTAAATGAGCCCAGAATAGAGATTGTTCTATAATTCAGAAATGGGTCTTAATCAATTTGCTTATTGATTTTTTAAAACTGTTAAGTATTAAGCGGCATATACAGGGAAGCAGATTTCCAGTTATAAATACATTAGTCACCTAAGGCTTGCCTAGGTGTGAGACAGTATACCAATTGCTAGAATTATTTAGAGGAGATCTTTTTGACATTGTATCACCTAAGCATGTTGTTCTAGGTGTTCAGAATACAAACTCATTAAGTTATTTGCAAAGGACTGAGTGAAGTTGTTATTTACTCCCTTTCATGCATCAGTAATTAGACTAGGTATATTAAAAGTGCAATCCTAAGGACAACGTATCTAATGCACAAAGATGCAGATTGATGTGTATGCAGAACCTAAGCAGGATCTCTAAATGCATAAGTGTAACTTGTTTAAACATGCTTTCAGAGTATGCAAAGGATTTGTAGACGACCTATTTATTAGTGTTGTTTTATTCATAAAACAGGATCTCTAGGTGTATATGGCAGCATAGAACATGATTTGCAGAAAATATCATTTTATCAGTAGGGGTTTTCTAAGTGATATGATAGTGAGATGGACATGCTGAAAACAGTAAGTGTAAGTCCTAGGGGACATGATCTATAATGCATGAAATGAGTCCTAAGCATGATTTCTATTGCACAAATAGGGAAATAAGGCCTAATAACATGGTATCTACCCCTTTTATAGCTAAAGCATGCATAGTTACCCCTCCCTTTTCATTATCCATCCCCACAGAGTTGTTTACAGTAATCATTACAAACCATTCGCACAAATTACATAATTGAAATAAGAAAAGAAGAAGTTATACTATATGGAGCCTACGGATAGGCCCAAAATCTCCAGAATGCCTCAAGTGCCATTAATTCACAACCTTTCATACAAATCCATGTGTGTCAGAGTTCCATAAGGCTCTTAAGGGATCCCGGGCAATGCTCACACCCGTATTTTCATAACCATGTTGAGTAAGTGCAGTATGGAAAGGCCAGCTCTAATGTGTTATAGTTCAGTGGGATCTCATAGGGATACCAAAGCAGTCACACACTAAAGGGACAGAACCTAGATTTCTAAGAGTATATGTGAGAGTGCTTGACATAGTTTTGAAGGAGTTGAGTTGAAAGAACATTTTCTGAAAATAGTTTATTGTAATAGGTTTGCATAACAGTAAAAGAGTGGCTTAGGAAAATAATTTTGAAAGGAAAAGGGAAGAGAGCAATCAGAATAACCAACCAACACCAAATAGTACACAGAGTACAAGGGAACAACTACAAACAAGGAAGCAAGGATTGGGGACAAATAGGCAATACATAGAAAAAAATTTGTATACAAGTTAACATTAGAGAAGTACTAAAATATCACAGACTTGTATAGAACCTAAACAATCACAGAAATAATTTGTCACAAAGGGGTTCATACCAGGAACTTAACAGAACCAGATTGAGGGAGTGCTAAAGAGGGGATAACATATAACAAACAGAGTCACATATAGGTTCAGGGGGAGGACTCATGAGTATAGCATGTGTCCAGGATCACATAGTAACCAAGTGACATATGGTGCATGCTTGTAGTGTGCTAAGTCATAGTGGAACATATAAGAAAGCAGTAGACATGCTGAAACTAAAGGGAAGGGATAATCACATTGGTAAAATACCAAGTAGGCTTGCTAATTGCAAGGTAGACAAAAGATTCACAAGTAAAAGCATAGTAGAAACAAAAGGAATTGAAATACAAATAGAAACATATTATTTTGGGGGCTTTAAGATAAACTGAAAACATACCAGTTAAGGTAGAGAATAAATGCAGAATGAAGAGTAGTAGAGTGTATAATTACTCAGTCTTGGCTTGCAGCCGACTGAGAATAGCAAATAACCAGCAAGAATAACAAGAGAGAATATGTATGTGTGTGAGAGAGTTCAGAACAGTGTACTTGTTCGTGTGTATACTAAGAAGATAGTAGAGGTATTTATAGTTTAAAACAGGCAGAAGAATAAGGAAAGAATACTAATTTAACACAGTTATAGGAATAATCCCCATCAGAATCAATTAAGACCCGGACTCCCTTTAATTTGGGAGTCATAGTTCAAACGGCCACAAGCTGTGTTAAATAAGGAAAGGAATCAACTGAAAACAGATTCATACCCCCTAATAGGAGTAGTAAAGGTATATGGCTTACAATTAGGACTAAATACATAATATATCAAGTAAGGAAAGTATATAAGAAATATTTGATAGCATATTTATACACATAAAATAAGGCAGAGTATAATTTAATTCTGGAAATTGGTCAAGAGGATCTCGAATGAGATTAAAATTACAGGGAATCAATACTAATCAAGGAAAACACCACGCATGTAAGGAAACAATTTGAAAACTGGGCAATCAATATCACTCAGAAAATATCATAGTCTTAAAGAAGATAATCGAAGTCAGTAAAGAACATCACACAAAATCAGTGAAGTATTAGTCATGGAAATTCAGGGATTCATAAATAGAAAGGACGACAATGATTTACCATAGCATTATGAAAATAAGCAGGTAATAGACAAGAATCAGAACCATAAGAAGACTAGTATCACATAAGAGTTAGGGTTTCATATAGACCATAACATAGACATAATATAGGCAAAAATAATCGAACCCAGAAACCCTAACAAGCAAACATAAAGTAAAAATCACAGAATCATAGGATGTTCATGAGAAACATACAGATTAATTAAACATAACAACCAAGACAAACTCAGAACCCTAAAAATTGGGGTTTTTAACAGGATAACTCGGGTAAAAAGTGAAGAGTTAAACAAACGTTTAAAATATACTGAGAATCATAGATTAGTACTATAAATCAGAAGAGAGCATTTTGAAAGGGGTTAAGAAACCCTAGTTTTTTTTAAAGATGAAGAAATCGTTCTTAAAACATGAGATTTTTTGAAGAAAACATGTGAAAACCTCAAAATATCCATAGATCTGTTACACATCTAGAAAGATCGGAGGGTTTTAAGGTTAGGGTTTCCAGAGAAAACCTCAGAGAAGAAGAAGAAAACTCAAAATCTTGTCGGCTTTCAACCGGAGGGTGATAGATCTTACTCGAACGACCATAGATGGCCGGAAAGATGGCATGATACCGGAGATGGGAGCGAACCGCCTCTGGGTCACTTGCAAAACTCAACCGGTGACACAAATGTGAGGGGAAGAGCCATAAGGCTGGTGAGAGGTGAAACCTCCATGGTTTCCGGTGAGGAGGTGGCCGGAGAAGGGGAGATAAGGCTCACTAGATGGAGAATTTAGAGAGAGAGGTGAGAGGATTCAGGGAGACGATTGAGTGTAACAAATGAGAGGGGGAAATGAGACGGGGAGGGGGGGTAGTCTTTAGGAATTAATTATGGTAAGAATTAATCTGGTCCGTTGATAAAAAATGATCAACGGTCCAGATTAAAAGGGGGATTGGGTCGGGTGGCTTTAAAGTTTGGGCCTGGTATTTGGGCTAATTGAATGGGTAGGGTTCCGTATTTAATTAGGCTAGGATTTAAAAATAAAAGTGGCTACTTATTAAATACCAAATTAAAATGATTAATTAGTATTTAAAAACATGAATGACTAATTATTGAGTAAAAATAGCATAAAATATATTATTAGGCTATAACTGCAAAGTTATTGCAATTATAGCCAAATAGTGCAAATTTGGCTAATTGTGAAATAATTTGGTCTTAGTAGGACCAAAAATTATATTTTAAGTTAAGGAATATTTTTGAAATCATTTGTAATGCAATTTGTAATTAATTATTAGAGATAAAACTACTAGATAAATTAAAATAAATTAATAAAAATTTGGTAAAATTATAGAAAAATACCAATTGTCATGAAAACTGTCACGACCCAAAATCCTATCTCAGGTCGTGATGGCGCCCAACAGCGGGGTCAGGCAAGCAAACACTCAATTTACTAAGGTTTCCTTCTTTTTGATTAAACATCTCGACATATACCAAGGTTTAAAGTTTAAAACATTAACAGAAAAGGGTAATTAACCAGTTTTTAACCAAAAGCAGTCGTAAGAGGCATGAGCCAATATATATACAGACCATAACCCATAATAGCTACCACGTGTGTGCCAGGAACTAGTGTCACAAGTCATACGGGCATACTAACAGGACATACATAAGATATATTATACAGTCCCACTGTCTGAAAGAAATAGACGGGAATAAGCAAAAGAAACTCCAGGGTGCTGCCGAGGATCGTCAGGAGAAGCAGCTCACCGTGAAGTCAGGTCCAACTCTAATCAGAATCTAGCTCCGGTATGATAACCAGATGCACAAGTCTCAGAACCTTTACAATTAAGTACAGAAGCGTAGCATGAGTACATAAATAAATATGTACCCAGTGAGTATCCCGTCTAATCTCGAAGAAGTAGTGACGAGAGGTCGACTTGACACTCACTAAGGTCCAATAATATAATATAACAGAATATGATGAAAGCAGTAGGCATGTAAAGGCAGTAAAGCAACAAATATAAGGCACTGAAATCCGAGTAAGTACTGGAAGTAAATGAACAATTACTCATTCATTCTTCCCCAAATACTCTGTCGAATCAATTTCCATGAGATCAGTAACAATTTATCAAACGCATACGGGATAAGGACAACATGCCTGAGCCATAAAATAATCATCTCTATGCACTGCCGAGGGTCAAACGGCCCAAACCATAAGTGCATCCCTGCCATAATTAACCATACCTATGCACTGCCGAGGGTCGAACGGCCCAAACCATAAGTGCATCTTTCAATCCGCCGTGGCATACGACCCGCTCCCATGAGAGTAGGGGAAATCACACTCCGCTCGCAGAATGTAAATTGCGAAGTGGTCACATGCACACACAATAATCCTTAACAATTTACTTTCCCTAAACAATTCCTCTCCAACTATCCAATTCCATTAACCTCAGGGAAACAATACTACATATAACATGAGTTCATAACATATAATTCATTATAAGGAAGAATACAAGGAATGATGTAGGCCTAACTACCCGGACATAGCAATAATAGCCACTACGTACGAAATCTCGTCACTTGGTACATATGTATCCCCCCACAAACATTACACATAGCATTTAAATCACCTATTGGGACAATTCCCTCTTACAAGGTTAGAAATGAGACTTACCTCGCGTCGAATCTACTCTCCGGATCAAGAATGCGCCTGAAACTCCGAATTCTTCTCCCAAGGACTCGAAACTAATCAAACGTTACGTAAATATATCAAATTATACTCAAAGCATGGAATTATCCTATCTATTTAGTCAATTCATCATTCTTGAAGAAATCCCAAAATTCATCCCCGGGCCTGCACGCTCGGATTCTGAAAGCTCTCGAAGGAAACACTCACCCATAACCTAAGGATCGTTAATATATGATTTTTAATTGATTTCATAGCCCATTCATGGGTATATTCTCAAATTTATCGAAAGCCCTAGGTTACTACCCAATTCCTAGATTTTTACTAATTAAGTAGTTAATTTAACTAGTAATTCATGTATTAAACTAATACTATGGTAGAATTTACTTACCTCTTCAGTAGCTAGGTGAATTAGCTCTTTTCCAAGCTTCCTAGGTCGAGAATGGTGGAAAGAAAATGAACAAAATCCCGTGTTTTAAAGAAACACATTGCCTAATAGTGGTTCCGCACCTGCGGCTCAAGGACCGCACCTGCGGAAAATGGGACAAGGGCCTGGGCTCGCACCTGCGTGCAGGAATCCGCACCTGCGGGAAATAGCCCGCACCTGCGAGAACTGGGCAGCCCATCTGGTCTCGCACCTGCGAGTCTGGGACCGGGGGAGCGGTCCCGACCTGCGTTTGGGCAACCGTACCTGCGGTCACACCAGATTAGGTGCACCAACAACTATTGCAGCTGGTTTTTGGCCTCGTTTGGTGCCCGAGAGGCACATGGGCCCACCCGATCCCCCGTCCAAACATACTGACAAGTGTCAAATCATAATACGGACTCGCTCGAGCCTTCGGAAGACTCAAAACAATGCTAAAACTTAGAATCACCCCTCAAAACCATTAGAATCAAAACTTAAGAACTTCAAGTTCTTGAATTCAATACCAATGCGCCGAATCGACCTATACTACTTAGAATGACACCAAATTTTGCAGGCAAGTCATAAATGACATACCAGAACTATTCCTGGTCTCGGAATTCCATTCGAACCTCGATAACACAAAAACACGTTCCAAACCAAATTATGAACTTAAGAAAACCCTTATTTTAATATTGAGCGCCGAAATGCCCCCGGTTCATCCAAAACCCATTCCGAACATACGCCCAAGTCCAAAATCATCATACGAAGCTACCAGAACTATCAGAACTTGATTCCGAGGTCGTTTTCTCAAAATGTTGATCGAAGTCGAAATTGGCCAAAAAGGCCAACCTTAAGGAACTAAGTGTTCCTATACTACTCTAAAAACTTCTGAATCCCAAACCACCCACCCCTGTAAGTCATAAATCAAAATAAGCCACTAGGGGAAGTTTCATTTAAGGGAACGGGGTCCGAATACACAAAACAACCGTCCGGGTCGTTACAAAAACCTAATTTTGAAGGTACATATGAAAATTAAGAATAATTTGAGAAATAATTGGGTATCAACATGCCACTCGCTGGAGATCTGAAGCAGCCAAGGCCAGGCCTGCCCTAGATGAAGAACAAATGCACAAATTCTTTGTCCGAGTACAAAACCCGCAGTATTATGAGAGGTTGATGGTGATTGAAAACCACAAATTCTCTAACATCATCAAGCTAGGTGAAAGAATTGAGAAGGGATTAAGAGCCAAATTGTTACTAATTTTGAGGCACTACAAGCCACGAACAAGGCCCTAAAGTTTAGCGGCATATCCAAGAAGAAAGATGTAGGGGCCGTAATGGTTGCACAGGACCTAAATCCCCACTGGTATACAGAGCCTCCCCACTTACATATCAAGCACCCTGCCTACATATCAGTCAACATCTCCACCAACATATCATCCATCTCCCCCACCTACTTATCAACCCACATCTCCCAGATATTCCGAAATAGCCCCTCTTTATCATACATACAACTCTCAACCATCGCACTTCCAGTCACCCCTACTCGCCAACGATTCCCAACCTCGACCCAGTTTTGGCAGCAGGCTGCCCAAGCAATATACTGCCATTGCTGATCCTATTGACTAGCTGTACGAAAGATTAAAAGCTTCTGGTTATGTTACTCATATCCCTGCTGTGACCCCTGAGAATCCATCCTAGTGGGTCAATCCAAATAAAACCCGTGCATACCATTCCGGCATGAAGGGACATACCATTGATGAATGCCACTCATTGAAAGATAAAATCCAGTCTCTGATTGATAATAAGATCATTCAAGCAAAGGAATATATCCGCAACAATCCGCTCCCAGACCATAGGGGTGGAGGCATCAACATGATAAAGATAGAGGAAGAATGGGACCCAAAGGGGTCGATCGGGTTGATCATAGAAGGTGATGATCCAAAGAAGCCAGTTGTCACACTTAATCCTATCATAGTCCAGATTCGGTCATCTATCAGCTGAACAAAACTCCAGCCCAGATATCCATCCTGTCCTTACTGCAGAATTCGCAAACGCACAGGAATGCTTTGATGAGAGTGTTGAATGAAGCATATATTCCTAATAACATCACCAGTGGAGGAATGACCAATATGGTAGGTCAGGTGTTGGAAAGTCATAAGATCACTTTCCACGAGGACGAGCTGCCGCTTGAAGGGTTAAGTCACAACAAAGCACTGCACATCACTGTGCAATGTGAGGACTAATTCATCACTAGGACTCTAATCGATGGGGGATCCAGCCTCAACATCTGTCCATTCACAACACTCAAGAAATTAGGCAAGGGATTGTACGAGATAAGAGAAGGGTCCATGAATGTGAAAGATTTCTATGGTTCTCAAAGGTCTACCATTGGTGAAATCAGTCTTTGTCTGCAAATGGGACCCACATGGTTCGAGGTTGAATTTCAGGTGATAGATATATCGGCATCCTACAACCTGTTATTGGGAAGGCCATGGATACATGCAACTGGGGCCGTGGCATCAACATTACATCAGGTAGTAAATTTCGGGTGGAACCACCAGGAAGTAATCATCCATGGAGATGGAAGTAACCCCATCTACAACCGCCAGACTATCCCCGTAATTGAGGGTAGAAGAATACTTGGTGGACAAACATATCATCCCATCGAGCGGGTCAATGGAATAGACAAAGAAAAGTGGTGGAGTAGTAAGATTGAAAGCATACTGAATTGGAGCAGATACGAACCCGGAAAGGGTCTCGACAAGAATCTTCAGGGCATTTCCAAGCCGATACAATTGAAGCGCCACGACACTACATTTGTCTTGGGATATCAGTACACTTGGCAAGAGTAAGACGACTGGTCAACACCATGGAACGATCCCTATTATCCATTGGAACAGCCTATACCGCATCTGGAGCAAACCTTCCAGCAAGCCGACGTCATATAGGGGTCAAAGGAAGAAGAAGCATTGGCAGCCTTGAAGAATCTATTCCTAGAAGATGAATACATGGACTATTGTGTTATTGTCGAGGAGGAGTAGGAGGAAGGTCCTTCCATCCATGCCGTGAGCAAAGGATCATTCCTTAAGAATTGGACTGTCAAAACATCCAGGGCCCGATGAGTCCCGGGGTAGCAAGGATGAACAAGCATTATTTATTTCATTTCGCTAATGATTTCCTTTTCGCATTTTTGTTTTTCAATAAAATCTCCAATGTCCCCAAAACACTCATTTAAATTATCCAAAAACTGCTTTTATGTTTCAACGAATCAATATTTATTTATTATCGATTTTCTCTCATTACTTTTATCTATACAACATTACTATTTCCTGTCTTGATGAGACAATGACTGTGACATGCAATGAGACAACGCAACAAAAGGACAGTGATTCATAAGAAGAGGATGTCATACCCAATTAAATTGTCAGAGAAGTTGAGGATTTTGAGAACAGACCCAAGTCTAATCTGGACGAAACTGAGGTAGTCAACCTGGGAGATTTAGAAACTGTCAAAGAAACTCGCATCAGCGTCCACTTGTCACCATCAGAAAGAGAAGAATACACACAATTCTTGAAAGAGTATGAGACATATTTGCATGGTCATACGACGACATGACTGGGCTAAGCACCTCCATTGTGGCTCACAAGTTGCCAACCAATCCAATGTGCCCGCCGGTAAAGCAGAAGCTCAAAAAGTTCAAGCCTGACATGAGTATGAAAATCAAAGAGGAGGTTACCAAGAATATCAACGCCAAGGTCCTCAGGGTAGTTGAATATCCAACATGGTTAGCCAACATCGTGCCAGTGCCAAGGAAATATTGAAAGGTTAGGGTTTGTGTCGACTACCAGGAACTCAACCGGGCCAGTCCAAAGGATGATTTCCCTCTTCCAAACATACACATCCTGATCGACAATTGTGCCAAGCATCAACTTCAGTTGTTCGTGGATTTTTTTGGTGGTTACCATCAGATTTGGATGGTTGAGGAAGATGCTGAGAAAACGGCTTTCATTACGCCGTGGGGAGTATACTGTTATGAGATGATGCTATTCGGCCTAAAGAATGCTGGGGCCACTGATATGAGAGCTATGACCACTATCTTCCATGACATGATACATAAAGAGATCGAGGTATATGTGGACGACGTCATTATCAAGTCCAAGAAAGCCACCAACCATATAGCAGATCTGAGGAAGTTCTTCAACAGATTGCGGAAATACAACTTGAAATTAAACTCCGCGAAGTGTGCATTCGGGCTTCTTGATGGAAACTTTCTTGGATTCATCATCAGCCGCCGAGGGATATAATTAGATCCATCAAAGGTCAAATCCATCCAAGAGCTTCCACCGTCAAAGAACAACAAAGATGTGATGAGTTTCCTGGGATGCCTTAATTACATCAACCGTTTCATAGCCCAGTCCACGGTCATATGTGAACCAATCTTAAGATGCTGAAGAAAGATTCTGCAACCAAATGGACCGAGGATTGTCAAAAGGCCTTCGTCAGAATCAAGGAGTATTTATCAACACCGCCAGTCTTGGTACCGCTAGAGCCAGGTTGACCCTTGCTACTCTACCTCGCAGTACTAGATGGAGCTTTTGGCTGCGTTCTGGGGCAGCACGACGAGACATGATGAAAAGAGCAAGCTATATATTATCTGAGTAAGAAGTTCACTCCATACGAGGCACGTTATTCTCTACTGGAGCGTACCTGTTGTGCTTTAACCTGGGTAGCCCAGAAACTGAGGCATTACTTCTGTACCTACACAACATATCTCATATCAAGGATGGATCTCTTGAAATATATCTTTCAGAAGCCCATGCCCACTAGCAATCTAGCCAAATGGCAAATCCTGCTGAGTGAGTTTGATATTGTCTATGTGACTCAGAAAGCGGTCAAGGGACAAGCATTGGCAGACCATCTTACCGAGAACCCTGTGGACGGAGAATAGAAAACGTATTTTCCCGATGAAGAAGTGTTATTCATAGGAGAAGACATTGCATAATCCTATGACGGTTGGAGAATGTCCTTCGATGGAGCAGCGAATTTCAAAGTAGTCGGCATTGGAGCTGTCCTAGTATCGAAAACCGGTCAACACTATCCGGTATCTGCTAAACTCAGATTCCCCTGCACTAACAACATGGAAGAATATGAAGCCTGCATCCTAGGGCTCAACATGGCCATTGACATGAACTTTCATGAGTTGCTGGTAATTGGTGATTCAGACTTGCTAATACACCAAGTACAAAGAGAATGGGCTACCAAGAATTCCAAGATATTGCCGTATCTGCACCGTGTGAAGGAATTGAGAAAGAGGTTCACAAAGACGGACTTTTGTCATGTCCCAAGAATTCAGAACGAGTTCGCCGAAGAATTGTCCACTCTATCATCCATGATACAACATCCAGATAAAAACTTCATTGATCCTATTCTGGTAAAGATCCATAGCCAGCCGGCATATTGTACCCATGTTAAGGAAGAAGCAGACAGAAAACCATGGTTCCACGACATCAAAGAGTACTTGGTAAAGGGAGAGTACCCAGGGCATGCAAATCATGTCTAGAAACGCACGCTTCGGAGATTGTCCAATAACTTCTTGCACAACGGAGGAACCTTATACAGAAGAACTCCCGATTTGGGATTACTGAGATGTGTCATTGCAAAGGAAGCCTCCAACTTACTTGAAGAGATACATGCTGGGACCTGCGTCCCACATATGAATGGTTTTGTCTTGGCAAAGAAGATACTCAGAGCCGGTTATTTCTTGATGACCATGCAACGGATTGCATCCAGTATGTCCGAAAATGCTACCGATGCCAGGTACATGTAGATATGATAAAGGTACCCCCAAGTGAGCTCAATCCAACAAGATCTCCTTGGCCATTCGTCGCCTGGGAAATGGACGTCATTGGACCAATCAAGCCTACATCCTCAAATGGACACAAGTTCATCACAATTTTTCTTTGGATGCAGGAACAAAGGATAAACACGCTTCAAAGCCACAATTCTCAAAACAGTTGCAATTGCCGAAATTTTCTATTAGCACAAAGGACAAACATGCTTCGTAGTCACAATCCTCACAACAATCGCAATATCGAAATCTGCTAACAGCTAAGAAATTCAACTATCATTTGCTATTTATTCTTCTTCATAAGGCTAAGCTCTGCCTTCATCTTGCATGGGACTAAGTTTTGTCCCGCATTTTGCATGAGGCTAAGCTCTGCCTCCATCTACATAAGGCTAATCTCTGCCTTCCCCTGCATGAGGCTAAGCTCTGCCTGCATCTGCATAAAGCTAATCGCTGCCTTCCTATCTGCATGAGGCCAAACTATACCTCCACCCTGCATAAGGCTAATCTCTGCCTTCCCCTGCATGAGGCTAAGATCTGTCTCCATTTGCATAAGGCTAATCTCTTCCTTCCATTTGCATAAGGATAATATCTGCCTTCCCTTGCATGAGGCTAAGCTCTGCCTCTATTTTCATAAGGCTAATATCTGCCTTTCCTTACATGAGGCTAAGCTCTGCCTCCATTTGCATAAGGCTAATCGGTGCCTTCCCTTGCATGAAGCTAAGCTCTGCCTCCATCTGCATAAGACTAAGCTCTGTCTCAATCTTGCATAAGGCTAATCTCTGCCTTCCGCTACATAAGGCTAGTCTCTGCCTTCCTCTGCATAAGGCTAATCGTTGCCTTCCTCTGCATAAGGCTAATCTATGCCTTCCTCTGCATAAGGCTAATCGCTGCCTTTCTCTGCATAAGGCTAATATCTGCCTTCCTATGCATAAGCCTAATCTCTGCCTTCCCTTGCATAAAGATAATCTCTGCCTTCTTCTGCATAAGGCTAATATCTACCTTCCTCTGCATAAGACTAATCTCTGCCTCCAATTTACTTTTCAACGAGACTAAGCACTGTCTCTCAAGCATTATCTACTTTGCTTCTTTTTCGGGCTAAGCTCTGCCCTCAACTTCACAAGACTAAGCCTTGTCTTGTTGCTATCCACATCATATATTTTCATCTCATGGGTTGAAATATTGCCAACTTATCCAAAGTCATCATAGACTAATGACATCATCCTCATAGCCGGAAGACACCATGTCATGGCCTAAGGATCTCTTAATCTTGCATATCATTATTCAAAGGCGTCATAGTTCGGAGGAACCATCTTCATGGCCCGAGAACATCATTTCATGGCCTGCGAATCTCTCATCAAACGACTCATGGCCCAGGACATCATGGTCTAAGGACGTCATCCCTAACCGTCCGAAGATAGCTTTCATAGTCCAATGGGAACCTGCATCATGTTTAAATTTATGCACAATATATGCTTGTAGTATTCTTATTTTCAGGTAACCCAGCAAGAAACTGCTACCCCAGTAGGAGTGATCCCACTCCAATTCTCCCAAGTATATCAAACCTGACCTCCCCTGTAAACCGTCCATTCGCCCGTCCCTAGATGTTGCGTCTGTTCTTGTGATGATTTCACCGGTATACTTCGTCGGTGAATCCGGAACTACATACAGTCTGATTCCTGTAAAACCAGGGATATGTAGGCAGCTTAGAATCCAGGGTGCGACCTAAGTCTCTCAAACCGTTTCGCTCGGTCAAAATTGGCCATCATATTTTTACCCGACAACTCTTTCATCCTTTTCGGGTAAACAGGGGCAGTTGTTGATACCCAGTTTTTACCAAAATATTTTTTAGTTGCATATATACCCTCAAAAATCATGCATTACTAGCAATTGGTATTTTCCCATAATTTGTCTACAATTTTATTAATTTGTCAAATATTTTACTTCCAATAAATAATTTATAAAATTGCATCAAAAATGATTTCAAGAGAATTCCTTAATTTAATTTGTTGGTCATGGTCCTAATAAGATCAAATTATTTCATAATTAGCCAAATTGGCATCTTTTGGCTATAATTGCAATAACTTTGCAGTTATAGCCCAATCATATAATTTTGTATTATTTGTTACCAAAAATTAGTTCTTTGTATTTAAAATGCTAAATAATCATTTTAAACTATTTTTTAAAATTAATACGTATTTTATAAATTATTTTAAACGAATTTGAATTGGATTCTTCGCTCGATCAATTCTTGCCATCACGCTCTGGCTTTAGCATCTGCCGAGTATTTAACAAATAACCTATTTCATTTCGATTATAGCCTAAATTAAACCAGCCCAAACCTTAACTAAACCATCCCAAGATCACAATCCCAATCCACTAATCCTACCCGACCTAGTTCTGGTTAGATCTTGGCCGTTGATCAATTTGGATCAACGACCCGGATTTAACCTTACCTCAGTCTCTCATCACTCACCCCCCGTCACTCCCTCATTCCCTCTCAGACTCCCTCTGCCTAACCATGGCTTCCACTCGCCGGCTACTTGCTCGCCGGTATTGATGGTAGTTCTCACCATTACCCCTAACCTCAATGGATCCCCCATGACCGGATTCTTTCCATCTCTGAGGTCCTCAAGGGACCAGTGGCTGTTCACTCACACCTATGGCCTTTTCTTGCCGTTCTCAGGCCACCTTGGCCCGTCTAAGTAAAATTGTCCTATTTTATTACTAAATCTATGGCTTCTAAGCTATAATATCTCTATCTCTGGGTTAGCTCTCTCAGAACCCTAATTTATCTCTCGACTCTTTAGATCTGTAACAGACCTGAGAGTATTTTGAGTTATTTTACTGCTTTCCATGAGAATCTTTCTGATTTTTCAAAGCGTCTCTTCGTCTTCATAACTATGGTTTCTTAACTTCTCTCCAAAACAACTCTTTCTATGATGTTAAGTGCTATTTCATGATTTTTATTTAAGTTTTCCCTTTAACCTGATTAACTATGTTAAAACCCTAATTCTTTTGGCTTTAGTCTTGGGTTCTGAGTTTGTCTTTGATGATTTGTTCATTTGATTTGTATGTATGTCTGTTTCTCATGAATATGTTCTGAGTTTCTGTGAATTATACCCTATTATGCCTATCTCGTTTATTCAAATAAATTTGTACAATTTCCCTCAATCAGTACTATCTTAATTTGAATCCCTGATTTCCTGTGTTGATTTCCGACTTCTAAATTATTTTCTTGCCTTATTATGTGGCTGACTATACTGTTAATTGCTTCTTAATGTTATTTCCTTAATTAAAACTTTATGAATCTAGCCCTAATTACCTGTTCTATACCTGTACTGTTTGAAGTATTTCCTTATTTGTTAAATATGATTTCTTTCCTTACTTATTACCTGTTCTTTACTGTTTGAACTGATTCCCTTAATTAAGGGAATACTTGGGACTGATTTTACTCTAATTGATTCCAAGTTCTATAATTACTAAACATTTTGACTCTTACCTTATTTACCTAGCTTTCAGACTATTATATATACTCTTCTCTTTACAATCTTATACACACGAACTCACATTAGTTCACCACTCTCTCATACACTCAAAAGCTCTTTTTTTTTCTTTGTTACTTGCTACTGTTACTGAATTAGCTGGTTGCAAGCCAAGGCTAATTATTGCATTCTCATGTTCTTCACTTTGTGTTTACTCTCTTTACTAGTATGTTCTGATGTTAAATTCAAGTCCCAAACTCAATGTGTTTACTTACTGCTTTAGTTTACTAATCATTAGTCCACTTCTGTCTATTGCTTAGCTTTCCAACATGTAATCAACCTGTTTACATTACTGCTTAACTTAGCATATTAGTTCTGTCCTAATTCAACTTAGGATTAACATGTTTATGAATTTGTTTAATCCCTTTATAGCATGTCCTATCCTGAATCTGCTCTATTTTATGTTGTCTGGTCTCTAGTATGAACCTTTCTTTGCAAAGCAATTTTGTTACCCTAAGTTGTCTGATTCTATGTTGGTTCTGAAATACATACTCTGTTAGTACCATTAGCTATCCCCTAATCCCATAAACAGCTACAAGAACTGCTATGCTCATGTCTGTTATGTGTTCACTACATATCCTTTATGTGTCCCCAACTCCCATCACCCCAGTGTGAAGGACTATGATTTGAGTGTGCTGAACCTGTTTGTGTTGTAGTTAATTTACTATTTGTTATTTACCCTACTATTCTTCAAAATATTTTACCGCTAAACCATTTAATACTTTTATAAAACTATCTCAACTGAGTCTTTTTCAATACTGTTTTCCTATCAAACCTTTTCAAAACTAATTCAAGCACTCTCACTCTACTCTTAGGTCCTTAGGTTCTGCCCCTCTAGTGTGTGACTGCTTTGGGATCCCTGTGAGATCTCTCTGAACTCTGATGCACTGGGCTGGCTCTTCTACACTGCACTTACTCAGTTATGGTTATGAAGTCTGGGTGTGAGCACTGCCCGGGATCCTTGAGGTCCTTAGGGAGCTTTGACACACCCGGACATGAGAAAGGCTATGACTTTGGCATTTGAGGCTATGGACAGTTTGGTGCATTTGGGCCTACTTCAAGCTCTCTATAGTTTAACTTCTTTTTCTTTATCTATTTATGTAATTCATTCAGCTATTGGTTTGTAATAATTATTATAAACAGATATTGGGGTTGGCTAGTGAAATGAGAGGGGTAACTATGCAGTTTTATCAATGTTACTCGGTAGAAATCATGCCTTAGGCTTTTACATTCCCTATATTTGCATTAGAATCTATGCGTAGGACCAACATGTTCATTCAAAATATGCCAAACCTGCATTAGATATCATGTCTTTAGGGCTTTCACATTTACTGCTTTAATATACAACATCTCTTTAATCCACGTTCATGCCTGCCATTTAGAGATCCCGCCCTTAGGATAAATAATGTAAATTGCTGCTACACGTGCATTCAGAAATCATGCTTACCAACTCTGTAATTCGCTGTGCATTTTAGAAATCATGATTTAGGAATTCTGTACATCCTGAAATTATGTCTTAACCTTTCTGCATCTATATGTGCATATTAGATACCATGCTTTAGGATTTCGTTTACATTTGCTTAACCACACCTAGTTTAAACGGCTGATTCAAGAAAAGGTATAGAATAGTTTCACATACAATTATCATGTCTGCTTTTAATAGAAATTGGTAACAATCTCTGCTTTATCAGATTTACACCACTTAGAACAACATGTTTTAGGTAAAATAGCCTCTTAACCGTTTTTTAACAATTTTGGTAATTATTATGCACAATCCCACGCCTAGGCAAGCCTTAGGTAATCAATTTCTTTAAAAAACTGGAACACTGCTTGGTTGTGTTTACTGCTTAAAGACACAGGCTTAAAAATCAGTAGGCAAACTGATTAGGGCCCTGCTTCTGTGTTTATGAAACAAAGCTGCATATTTCTGTGTATTGATCCACTTAGATATCCTGTCTTAGGATCCTGCCTATGTGCATTATCTGTGGAGGTAAATCTGAGCCTCAGAACTGCTTTCTGCATTTATCTGATCCGTCCTATTTGTTCTTTCCTGTCGCTTAGAATTTTATCCTTTTAACCTTAGGGGTTTGTCTAGAACTGTCACGACCCAGAATCCTAATCCAGGTCGTGATGGCGCCCAACGACGGGGTTAGGCAAGCCAATATGAATTACACTAGGTGTTACCCTTCCCATTTGATTAAACAAGCCAATATTACCAATTTTAAACAATTAAACATGAGGATATCTTGATATGAAACTAAAATCACAACAATACATGGCCAAAATAAAGCATATGTATGCATATACAACCCCAAATCCCAAAATATACACTACGTGTGTGCCAGGAACTAGTGTCACGAGTGTCATGGGCATACTAACGGAATTTACAAAGGATAATAATATATACAAATCCACAGTCTGGATGAAATAGACGGGGAAAATAACAAAAGTAAATGAAACTCCATGGTGTTGCTGGGGGTCGCCAGAGGAAGTAGCTCACCGTGAAGTCAATTCCACTAGCTTAGGGTCTATCTCCAGTACAATAACCAGAAGCACCGTCGTTAGTACCTGTACAGTTAAGTACAGAAGTGCAGCATGAGCACATATGAAAATAAATATGTACTCAGTGAGTATCCTGCCTAATCTCGAAGAAGTAGTGAAGAGAGGTCGACTCGATACTCACTAAGGTCTAACAGAAATAACATATGATAGAATATGATGAAATATAGTAGGCATGTCAGGATATAAGCAACAAGTACATATCAAGAGCAGAAACCCAAACAACTACTGAATTAAGCAATAATGCGCTTTCAAGGGTAGGACCACCGAAACAAACCAATAATCACCAAGTCTTAGATCCGTCGTGGCGTACGGCCCGATCCCATAAGGTACCTTCTAAACTCGCCGTGGCGTACGACCCGATCCCATATGTGTACAATACCTCTCAACTCCGTCGTGGCGTACATCCCGATCCCATATATATTACAAATACTTTTCAACCCCGCCGTGGTGTACGGCCCGATCCCATATATATTTCAAATACTTTTCGACTCTGCCATGGCGTACGGCCTGATCCCATATAGGCCTAATCAATCTCAAACCTGTCGTGGCGTACGACCCGATCCCAATATCTTAAAATACTTACTTTCCATAACAAATTCCTTTTAATTCAACAATTTTCCATAAAGCCTCAGAGGAACAATACTATACAAAACACAATCTCATAGTACATATGGCGTCACAATGAATCACATAAAGCATTACAAGGAAGCATATAAGGCATTACGAGATAGCATATAAGACATTGCGAGGAAGCATATAAGACATGATGTGGGCCTAACTACCCGGACATAACAATGATAGCCGCTACGTACGGACTCTCGTCACTTGGTGCGTACGTAGCCCCCAAATAATTTACACATAGCATATACATCACCTATGGGGACAATTCCCTCTTACAAGGTTAGAAAGGAGACTCACCTTGTGTCGAATCTACCCCTCGGACCACAATTGCGCCCGAAACT
>ML294856.1:14047-27413 GCA_005239495.1 Nicotiana undulata | reverse complement strand
AAGAGCCCTAAAATTACTACCTAATTCCATGATTTTTGATAATTTAGTAGGGAATTTAACTAGGAATTGATGTTTGAAACTAGTAAAACCATGGAATTTACTTACCTCAATAACAGTGGTGGAAGGTTTCTTGAAGAGCTCTTTAAAGACTTGAGGAGGAAGATGAGAATGGAGGAAATAGGCTAAGTCTAGTATTTAATAAAACTGCCCAGGAAATTCCTTCACTGCGATCGCGAAGGCCAACTGGCTAGACCTCTGCGATCGCGGCAGAGGTCCTTTGATCGCGAAGAGTAACTTTGACCGGCCCTGGCTTGGCACTATGCGATCGCGATGATGGGGCTCCGATCGCGAAGGCATGGAGTCCAGCCTTCCACGATCGCGAAGAACAATCAGCAGCCCAGCCAAATTCCTTCTCCGCGATCGCGACCCACTTTCTGCGATCGCAGAGAAGGAAACCAGATAGCAAAAACCTGGTTTTTCCAACTTTGCTCCCAGGGGTCCAAAACTCACCCGAGCCCCACGGGACCCCGTCCAAAAGCACCAGCAAGTCTGTATTCATGATACGGACTCGCTCGAACTTCCGGAACGCGAAAAACAACAACGAAACTCAGAATTCAACCCCAAAACCAAATTGAATTAAGCTTAAGAATTTAAGATTCTAGAATTCATTTCAATGTGCCGAACCGGCCTATACTACTCGGAATGATTTCAAATTTTGCAGACAAGTCATAAATGACATAACGGAACTATTCCCGATCACGAAATTTCATTCGTACCTCGGTAACATAAAATCACATTCCAAACCAAATTTCAAATTCTATGAAAATCCTAAAAACTTCATTAACTATAAATTTCCCATTTTGATCTGAAACCTGTCAAATCAAGTCCATTTCTTACCAAATTTCACAGATAACTTAAATAACACATATTGAACTTGTTCCGGGCTCGGCAGCACAGGTTTCACATCGAGGTCCATTTTCATAAGCCTTTATTATTTTCTGAAAACAATTTCTTTAAAAATTTATTTCTCGGACTTGGGTCCTTGGAATTTGATTCCGGGCATACGCCCAAGTTCCATATTTTATTACGGACCTCCCGGGACTGCCATATCACGGATCCGGGTCCGTTTACCAAAACAATATTGACCAAAGTCAACTTTATTCAATTAATTATCCTAAATTCAACTCTTTATCAAGTTTCCACATAAAGGCTTCCCGGCTACGCGCTCGGGCTGCGCACGCACATTGAGGTGATATTAACGGAGGCTTTCGGGACCTTGGTCATAATTAAATTTACATAAGATGACCCTTTTGGGTCATCACAATCTCCCCCTCTAAAACAAACGTTCGTCCGTGAACGGACATAGAATCGTACCTGAACCGTTGAATAGCTGCGGATACCTGCTCCGCATGTCCTCCTCGGACTCCCAAGTCGCCTCATCGACTGGATGGCCCCTCCACTGGACCTTTACGGCAGAAACTCTCTTAGACCTCAACTAGCGGTCCTTCCTATCAATGATAGCAACTAGCTTCTCCTCGAAGCCCAACTTTCCATCTAACTGGATAGTGCTGAAATCAATCACGTGAGAGAAATCGGCATGATATCTCCAGAGCATGGATACATGAAAAACCGGATGAACTCCTGATAAGGAGGGAGGTAAAGCGAGCTCATAAGCAACCTCCCCGACTCGCCTCAACACCTCGAAAGGTCCTATAAACCTGGGGCTCAACTTGCCCTTTTTCCCGAATCTCATAACGCCCTTCATCGGCGAAACCTTCAACATAACCTTATCTCCCTCCATAAATGCTACATCACGCGCCCTCTGATCCGCGTAACTCTTCTGTCTGGACTGAGCTGTACGGAGCCTTTCCTGAATAATCTTCACCTTTTCCAAGGCATCTCTCACCAGATCTGTACCATATAGCTTGGCCTCGCCAGGCTCAAACCACCCAATCGGAGAACGACATCGCCGACCATATAAAGCCTCGAATGGAGCCATCTCGATGCTGGATTGATAACTGTTATTGTATGCAAACTCCGCCAAAGGCAAGAACTGCTCCCATTGACCCCAAAAATCAAGCACACACGCCCTGAGCATATCCTCCAATATATGAACCGTACGCTCCGACTGACCGTTAGTCTGAGGGTGAAATGCTGAGCTGAGATCTATCTGAGTGCCCATCTCACTGTGCAATGCTCTCCAGAAGTGCGAGGTGAACTAAGGACCTCGATCTGATATAATGGACACCGGCACACCGTGCAACCAGACTATCTCTCGAATGTAAATCTGAGCTAGCCTCTCTGTAGTATAAGTAGTAGCCACAGGAATAAAATGCGCCAATTTGGTAAATCTATCCACGATGACCCAAACCGCGTAAACCTTCCGCAGAATCCGAGGCAACCCAAGCACGAAGTCCATGGTGATGCGCTCCCATTTCCACTCAGGAATGGGCATTTGCTGAAACAAGCCTCCTGGCCTCTAGTGCTCGTACGTGATCTGCTGACAATTGAGACACCTAGCCACATACTGCATTATATCCTTCTTCATCCACCTCCACCAGTAGTGCTACTTCAAATCACGGTACATCTTCGTCGCACCCCGGATGAACAGAATACCGAGAACTGTGGGCCTCTTCTAGAATTCTCTTCCTCAGGCCCTCAATATTAGGAACACATAAACAGCCCTGGAGACTCAAAACACCATCCTCGCCCAAAGTAACCTCCTTGGTCCTGCCCTGGACCATCGTACTCCGAAGCTCTGCAAGGCATGGATCATCAAATTGTCGAGCCTTAATCTCCCCCAACAATGAAGACTGAGCAACTACATGAGCCAAAACTCGACGAGGCTCCGAAAGGTCCAATCTCACAAGGAGATTGGCCAAGGACTGAATGTCCAAGGCTAAAGGTCTCTCCTCAGCTGCAATGTTGGCCAAGCTACCCATACTCGCCGCCCTCCTGCTCAAAGCATCTGCTACTACATTCGCCTTGCCCAGGTGATACATAATAGTGAGATCATAGTCTTTTAACAACTCAAGACATCTTTGCTGCCTCAAATTAAGGTCCCTATGCTTGAACAAATGCTGCAAACTGCAGTGGTTAGTGTAGACCTCACATGACACACCACACAAATAGTGCCGCCAAATCTTCAAAGCATGAACAATCGCCGCCAACTCTAAGTCGTGCACATGATAATTCTTTTCATGAACCTTCAGCTGGCGTGAAGCATAAGCAATAACCCTGCCATCCTGCATCAACACACATCCCAAACCAACGCGTGAAGCATCTTAATACACAGTATACATCCCAAAACCGGAAGGCGACGTTAGAACTGGTGCCGAGGTCAAAGCTGACTTGAGCTTCTGAAAGCTCGCCTCACACTCGTCGGACCACCGAAACGGGGCATTCTTCTGAGTCAATATGGTCAATGGAGATGCAATAGGAGAGAACCATTCCACGAATCGGCGATAATAGCCTGCTAGGACCAAGAAACTCCTGATCTCTGTAGCTGAAGTAGGACGCGGCCAACTCTGAACCGCCTCAATCTTCTGAGGATCACCTTGATACCTTCTCCGAATACCACATGCCCCAAAAATGCCACGGAATCTAACCAGGACTCGCACTTGGAGAACTTATCATACCGCTTATGTTCCCGCAAGGTCTGGAGCACAACTCTCAAATGCTGCTCATGCTCACCCAGGCTCCGCGAATAAATCAAGATGTCATCAATGAAGATGATGACGAAGGAATCAATATACGACCTGAATACCCTATTTGTCAAGTCCATGAATGCTGCTGGGGCATTAGTTAACCCAAAGGACATCACCAGGAACTCATAATGGCCATATCTGGTACGAAATGCAGTCTTCGTAACATTTGTAGCTCGAATCTTCAACTGATGACAACCCAATCTCAAATCAACCTTGGAAAACACACGAGCACCCTGCAACTGGTCAAATAAATCATCGATGCGTGGCAGAGGATACTTATTCTTAATAGTAACCTTATTCAGCTGGTGGTAATCAATACACATCCGCATAGACCCATCCTTCTTCTTAACAAATAGGACTAGAGCACCCCACGATGACACACTTGGCCTGATGAACCCCTTAGCCAACAACTCCCCAAGTTGCTCCTTTAACTCTTTCAACTCCTTAGGAGCCATACGATACGGGGGAATGGAAATAGGCTGAGTATCTGGAGCTAAATCAACATAAATCAATAACTGGATCTGGAGGCATGCCTGGAAGATCTGAAGGAAATACGTCTGAAAACTCTCGCACCACCGGCACTAAATCAATGGTCGAAGACTCGGCGGTGGTGTCTCGCACATAAGCAAGGTAATCCAAACAACCCTTCTCAACCATATGCCGAGCCTTCATGAAGGAAATGACTAGGCTGGAGGCACTAACTGAAGAACCTCTCCACTCTAGCCTAGGCGACTCAGGCATGTCTAAAGTGACTGTCTTGGCATGGCAATCTAACACAACATGATAAGGAGATAGCCAATCCATGCCTAGGATAACCTCAAAATCAATCATATCCAGCAATAAAAGATTTGCTCTGGTATCGAAACTGCAGAAAGTGATCACACAAGACCGGTAGACCCGGTCTACCACCACAGAATCGCTCACAGGAGTGGACACATATATAGGAGAACCCAAGTACTCACGAGGGACATCCAGAAAATGAGCAAATAGTACTGAAACATATGAATACGTGGATCCTGGATCAAATAGTATCAAAGCCTCTCTACCACATACTGAGATAATACCTGTGACTACGGCGTCTGAGGCCACTGCATCTAATCTGGCCGGAACGGCATAGAATCTGGCTGAGGCTCCAGAAGACTGAACTCCCCCAGAGTGAACAGGAACTAACTGACCTCCTCCTGACTGGCCTCCTCCTATAGGAAGACCCCTGCCGACCTATCCTCCACCTCGAGGTGGCCAGACTGCTGGTGCGGAACTCCTAGGCTGACAACTCTATTGCACTGCCTTGCCTTGATACCTGGGACAATACCTCCACATATGACCCGACTCCCAACACTCGAAACAACCTCCTGGCATTATAACCCGCTGCCCTAAAGAGTAAGAACCCTGAATAGCCAGAGGGCGGTGTGAACCCTCTGGTAAGGCACTGAAATAGGAACTGGAGGATCTCTGATGACTTGAATAACCGCTGGGTGCACTCTAGATGGCTGGAGGACGATAGGAACGCTATGGCATAGCGCCGAGCTGAGGCCTCACTGAACCACCTCGAGGGGTTAGTGGGGGTGCTGAATATAAAGTCTGCTGGGCTGACCACCCCCGAACTGACCCCTGCTCCTAGCTGAAGCATCCCTAAACTCTCCTGAGAACCTGGCCCTCATGTCCCGCTGACCCTGTTCCCTGCTCCTCAACCGATACCCTTCAATTCGTCGAGCTATCTCGACTACAAGCTGGTAGGGGGTACCCATCTCCACCTCTCGGGCCATAGAGGCCCTAATACCTTGATTCAAGCCTGCCACAAACTGCCGCACCCTCTCGGCATCAGTAGGTAATATCATAAGGGCATGGCGGGATAACTCAGAAAATCTAGCCTCATAATCAGTCACGGGCATCTTCCCCTGCTCTAGTCGCTCAAACTGACCCCGTAGATCCTCCCTCTCAGAAGGTGGAATGTATCTGTCTTGAAATAGCTGAGCGAACAGATCCCAAGTGACAGGAGGAGAATCTGCTTGGTTTGCTGAGAATATATGACTGCCACCACCTGCGAGCTCTGCCCTCCAACTGAAATGTGGTGAAATCCACTCCATGGGACTCCAAAATCCTCATGTTGTGCAGTCTGTCCCTGCACCTATCAATAAAATCCTAAGCATCCTCACCCCGCTCAACCCCGAAGACTGGAGAGCAAAGTCAGGTCCATATATCCAACATCTTCTGTTGGTCACCCTCTGCAACTGGCCTGGGCTCTGGGGCTGCTACTACGGGCTGAACCCCTCCCACGGGCGGTGACGTCCTGCTGTTGCCTGACTTGTGGCCTGAGTGGTAGGGGTTTAGACTCCCCCTACCGCCTGAGAAGTAGCAGGGTCGGCTGGAAATAAACCAGCCTGGGACATAGTGTCCATGAATCTCAGCGTACGACCCATGACCTCCTGGAAGCCTGGCCCCGTCATGATATCCACTGAAGCAGGTGCTACTGGAGGCACCTCAACCTGCTCCTCCATAATAGGGTCCTCTAGTGGTGCCACTGATGTAGCTCTGGGACACCCTCGTCCCCTACCTCGAGCAGGTTCTCTACCCCTGCCTCTACCCCGACCTCGGGCGGCGAGGGCAGCGGCATCTCCTGGACCAGGAACATCGGATGCACGCGTCCTCACCATCTGTGAGAGAATAGAAGAATAAGTTTGAGTACATCATAGATTGCACAGCAGGATATGAATAAAGGGAAGTTTCCTAACACCCCATAGCCTCCTGAAGATAAGTATAGACGTCTCCGTACCAATCCGCAAGACTCTACTGGGCCTGCCCATGACTCGTGAGACTTACGTGAACCTAGAGCTCTGATACCACGTTGTCACGACCCAGAATCCTAATCCAGGTCGTAATGGCGCCCAACGACGGGGTTAGGAAAGCCAATATGAATTACACTAGGTGTTACCCTTCCCATTGGATTAAACAAGTCAATAATACCAATTTTAAATAATTAAACATGAGGATAGCTTGATATGAAACTAAAATCATAACAATACATGGCCAAAATAAAGAATATGTATGCATATACAACCCCAAATCCCAAAATATACACTACGTGTGTGCCAGGAACTAGTGTCATGAGTGTCATGGGCATACTAACGGAATATAAAAAGGATAATAATATATACAAATCCATAGTCTGGATGAAATATACGGGGAAAATAACAAAAGTAAATGAAACTCCATGGTGTTGTTGGGGGTCGCCAGAGGAAGCAACTCACCGTGAAGTCAAGTCCACTAGCCTAGGGTCTATCTCCGGTACAATAACCAGAAGCACCGGCCTCAGTACCTGTATAGTTATGTACAGAAGTGCAACATGAGTACATATTAAAATAAATATGTACTCAGTGAGTATCCCGCCTAATCTCGAAGAAGTGGTGACGAGAGGTCGACTCGATACTCACTAAGGTCAAACATAAATAACATATGATAGAATATTTATACAATAGGCATGTCAGGAAATAAGCAACAAGTACATATCAAGAGCAAAAATCCAAACAACTACTGAATTAAGCAATAATGCGCTTTCAAGGGTAGGACCACCGAAACGAACCAATAATCACCAAGTCTTAGATCCGCCGTGGTGTACGGCTCGCTTCCATAAAGTACCTTCTAAACTCGCCATGGTGTACGACCCGATCCCATATGTGTACAATACCTCTCAAATCCACCGTAGCGTACGACCCGATCCCATATATATTACAAATACTTTTCAACCCCGTCGTGGCGTACAACCCGATCCCATATATATTTCAAATACTTTTCGACTCCTCCATGGCTTACGGCCCGATCCCATATAGGCCTAATCACTCTCAAACCTGTCGTGTCGTACGGCCCGATCCCAATATCCTAAAATACTTACTTTCCATAACAAATTCATTTCAATTTAACAATTTTTCATAAAGCCTTAGAGGAACAATACTATACAAAACACGATCTCATAGTACATATGGCGTCACAATGAATCATATAAAGCATTGCAAGGAAGCATATAAGGCATTACGAGGAAGCATATAAGACATGATGTGGGCCTAACTACCCGGACATAACAATGATAGCCGCTACGTACGGACTCACATCACTTGGTGCGTACGTAGCCCCCAAACAATTTACACATAGCATATACATCACCTATGGGGACAATTCCCTCTTACAAGGTTATAAAGGAGACTCACCTCGTATCGAATCTACCCCTCGGACCACAATTGCGCCCGAAACTCCGAACTCTACACCCGAGGACTCGCAACTAGCCAAAAGGTATACAATAAAATCAATGCATGCACAATGCGGGAAATTACCCTAGTTATTTTACTAAAATCGCTATTCTTGAAGAATTTCCAAATTCCAACCCCGGTCCCGCATGTTCAAATTCCGAAAATTCTCGAAGGGATCACTCACCCATAGCCTAAGGATCATTAAGGTGTGATTTCTACTTGAATTCATGGCCAAAAATGGAAAATCAAAAAATCCTCAAGATCCCTAAAATTACTACCTAATTCCATGATTATTGATAATTTAGTAGGGAATTTAACTAGGAATTGATGTTTGAAACTAGTAAAACCATGGAATTTACTTACCCCAATAACAGTGGTGGAAGGTTCCTTGAAGAGCTCTTTAAATACTTGAGGAGGAAGATGAGAATGGAGGAAATAAGCTAAGTCCCGTATTTAATAAAACTGCCTAGGAAATTCCTTCAATGCGATCGCGACAAGGGGCCTGCGATCGCGAAGGCCAACTGGCCAGACCTCTGCGATCGCGACAGTGGTTCTGCGATCGCGAAGAGTAGCTGTGCCCGGCCCTGGCTTAGCACTATGCGATCGCGAGGATGGGGCTCCGATCGCGAAGGCATGGAGTCCAGCCTTCCGCAATCGCAAAGGCATGGAGTCCAGCCTTCCGCGATCGCGAAGAAAAATCAGCAGCCCAGCTAAATTCCTTCTCCGCAATCGCGACCCACCTTCTTCGATCGCAGAGAAGGAAACCAGGTAGCAAAAATCTTGTTTTTCCAACTTAGCTCCGGGGGGTCCAAAACTCACCTGAGCCCCTCGGGACCCCGTCCAAAAGCACCGGCACGTTTGTATTCATGATACGGACTCGTTTGAACTTCCAGAACGCGAAAAACAACAACGAAACTCAGAATTCAACCCCAAAACCAAATTGAATCAAGCTTAAGAACTTAAGATTCTAGAATTCATTTCAATGCGCCGAACCGGCCTATACTACTCGGAATGATTTCAAATTTTGCAGACAAGTCATAAATTACATAATGGAACTATTAATGGTCTCGGAATTTAATTCGGACCTCCGTAACATAAGATCACATTCCAAACCAAATTTCAAATTCTATGAAAATCCTCAAAACTTCATTAACTCTAAATTTCCCATTTTGATACGAAACCCGTCAAATCAAGTCCATTTCTTACCAAATTTCACAGATAACTTAAATAACACATATTGAACCTGTTTCGGGCTCCGGAACAATAATATGGGTCCAGCAGCATAGGTTTCACATCGAGGTTCATTTTCATAAGCCTTTATTATTTTCAGAAAACATCTTTCTTTAAAAATTCATTTCTCGGACATGGGTCCTTGGAATTCGATTCCGGGCATACGCTCAAGTCCTATATTTTCCTACGGACCTTCCGAGACCGCCATATCACGGGTCCGGGTCCGTTTACCAAAATAATGTTGACCAAAGTCAACTTTATTCAATTAATTATCCTAAATTCAACTCTTTATCAAGTTTCCACATAAAGGCTTCCCGGCTACGCACCCCGGTTGTGCACACACATCGAGGTGAGATTAACGGAGGCTTTCGGGACCTCGGAACACAGTGATAAATAAATTTACATAAGATTACCTTTTTGGGTCATCACAAGAACTGCCTACATCTAGAGGTCCTAAACTCTTCCAGGACCATAAGAAAGGGACAAGTAACAACATGCTTAGAGTTTATTAAATAAACTCGCTTAATAACCGCTAAGGGGTGGGGTAAAGGGTAGATGTGGATATGATAACCAGTGCGCTCATTCCACGTGTATCCCCTCATTGATGAGTCATTACCGGGCATTGCATTGATGTGATCATATATGATAAACAACTTAGGACCTCCCTTATCTCTTTACATATGTGTGTTTAGACAATAAATCTTTCAAACTTTATTACATATGTGTGCTTAGACTGCAAATCTTTTTAAACCACTATTTGTTTACATGTGTTTACTTTGACTGCCTATTTGCTACTTGTTTAAATTCACAAATCTCGTTTGGCCGGGAACTACAGTTGTGAACTTTGAGGGTGCCTAACACCTTCCCCTTGAAGTAATTTCAAGTCCTTACCCAATATCTTGTTATTAAATTAGAGTTACTGTGACCCTTAATAGGTGCCCTAACGCATCTTAATTCGTTAGGTGGCGACTCTTCAAATCCTTCACATCCCTTATCCCAAAAGGAAATGAGTTGTCCCAATAATGTCAAAAACCCTGACTGATCCGAGAGGAGAGGAAAAAGGGGGCGCAATAGTCTCTAGTATCCCTATAGTACGAAGCATCCTCTGACATTTTTCCAAGAAACCCTAGGCATCTTCGCCCTCAGCACCACTAAATGTCGAAGGCTGAAGTCTACCAAATCTCTCCAACATCCGCTGCTCGTTATCTGGCATGTGTAGAACCACAAAATGCTGGGCTGGGGCAACCAGCTGGGTTGGAGCTGCCCCCGATGTCTAGAGCCCCTGGGTAACCTGCTCAGGTGTCCGGGCAGCTTGAGTCTGAGTGCCTTCCCCGGCCTGAGAAGTAGCGGCAGTAGTGGAAACAACGACCGACTGAGCAAGACTGGTACACATAGTCAAAATCCTAGTTAGAGTCTCCTAAAGACCCGAAATCGCAATAGGCACTACCGGTGCCTAGGCCGGTCCCGCTGGAGCATCTGCGGTGGGGGCCTAATCCTGAACAATATGTGGGTCTACAAGTACTACCCAAGCTGCTGAACGGGCTGCACCCCTACCTCTACCACGACCTCGACCGCGGCCTCGACCTCTCGCTGGTCTGGCTTGTGTCTGGTCACCCTGATCAGTAGCGCGAGTTCTCACCATCTGTGAGAGAATAAAGCAACAAAATTTTAGTTTCTAGATTCAACAGATTGGCACGACAGAATTCAAGAATGTGAGATTTTCCTAAAGGTTCTGTAGCCTCTCGAAGATAAGTACAGATGTCTCCGTACCGATCCGCAAGACTCTAGTAAACCTGCTCATGACCGGTGAGTCCTATGTAACCTAGGCTATGATACCAACTTGTCACGACCACAAATCCTAAGCCGGCCATTATGGCGCCTATAATGATACTAGGCTAGCCAAGCTATCACGTAATAACATAAAGGCTTTTCATTAAATTTAAAATTGTTCGATATTCCATAAAATTCCTCTGGTTTCACAATTTAAAGCAACAAAACAAATAAAATAGTTTAGACACTGCCCAAAACCTGGAGTAACCCGTCATGCGCATCTATGAACAATGCAAGACAATTCTATTTCCATACTACATCCAGTCTAGGAATAAGAAGTAAATAACATAATAATAAGGGGAAAGGGTACGCTGTGGACGCCGAATAGCTACCTCAAAATCCCAACTCCGGCTCCAAGAGAAGAGAAAGAAGCTAGCGCTCAGACCCAACACCTGAATCTGCACACAAGGTGCATGGAGTAATGTAACGACCCGACCGGTCGTTATGAGCTCTATCGTGTCATTCAGCAGTTGGAAGTCATGAACAACTTCATTTCGGGTATTATGACTTGTGTGTATGGTCAGAGTTGAAATTCAGGAAGTTCGAAGTTAAATTGAAAGGAAAATTCTCATTTCAGGAGCCTTAAGTTTAAGAAATTAAGTAAGACTGGAATTTTGAGTAAACGACCCCAGAATGTGGATCTGAAGGTTCCAACAGGTTTGTATGATGATTTCGGACTTGGGCGTATGTCCGGAACGGGTTTTGAATAACCTGTGAGCGTTTCGGCGTGTATTGTGGAAGTTAGTATTTTAGAAGAATTTCATAAATTTGGGTTGCAAGGCATTTCAGTGTTATAGATGTCCGTTTGGGAGTCCGAGTTTGGGAATAGCTTCGTATGGTGATTCTGGAGTTTGGAGCGCGATCGGAAGTGAATTCGGATGTCCGTAGGTCATTTTGAAGTCATTTGGCTAAAGATAGAAATTTGACGGTTTTTGAGAAAATCCGACCAGAAGTGGAAATTTTGATATCGAGGTCGGAATGCGATCCCGAAAGTTAGAGCAGGTCCGTAATGTTGAATGTGACTTGTGTGCAAAATTTGGGGTCAATCAAACGTGATTTGATAGGTTTCGGCATCGGATGCGAAAGTTAGAAATTTCAAAGTTCATAAAGTTGAATTCTTGCGCGATTCGTGTTTTCGGCGTTGTTTGATGTGATTTGAGGCCTCGACTAAGTCCGTGATATGTTTCCTGGATTTTTGGTACGTTCGGACGAGGTCCCGAGGGGCTCGGGTGAGTTTCGAGGTGGTTTCGGACCATTTCTAGGCCATTTATAACTGCTGGTTTTTGGCTACAGTAGTGTTCTACGCGATCGCGGGGAATTGGTCGCGATCGCGGTGAGTAAAATGTGAGAAACGGGCCAGTGAATCGCGATCGCGGAAAGCCTTTTGCGATCGCGTAGAGTAAATGTTCTGCTGCACTGACTCGACTTCGGAGGCTCATATCTCACAATCTATAAGGCATTTTGAGATGGAATAAACTTGCAAACTGTAGCCCTTTGTGTCTAGTTTCTAGAAAAGTAAACCATATATGATTTGGATTTGTGTACAAAGAGATATGGCTGTTACACTACAGGGTGTCCGGGAAGATGAAGAAGCAAGTTGTGTTGCACATGGGCTGAATTTTCCAGATTATATCTAGCAATCTATAAACAATTGGGAGATGACCAACACATGGAAGTTGTAGATCATTGAGTCTAGGTTTCAGCACATTTAACCATTTGTCATTTGAAGTTGTGTGCAAGAAGTTATGACTATTCTATTGGAGGCTGTTCGGGCAGGCTGGGCAATTGTTCTCCGCGATCGCGAAGAGCAAATTTTGGGCTAGAAAATTGTTCTCCGCGATCGCGATGAGTAAATACCTGGGCAGAATGATATTTTAGCGGGTTTAGCTCATTTTTCTTCATTTCTTCACTTGGTTGGGGCGATTTTGGAGGATTTCAAAGGGTGATTTTCATCAATCATCAAGAGGTAAGTGGTTCCTTCTCATTTCCAAGTTAATTCAAGGTTTATACATGAGATTAAACATGAAAAATTGTGGAAAAACTGGGATTTTGGAAGAAACCTAGAATTTGGGTAAATGTGAGTTTTGCCACGAATTGAGCATAAATTTTGGAGTAAATTGTGTAATTGAATTAGTAAAGCTCCGGGTAGAGATTTTCTTGAAGAAATTTCGAAGTCCGGGCACGTGGGCTCGAGGGCATTTTGGTCATTTCATTAAGCCGGGCTGAGGAACTCTATAATTTGAATTTGTTATGATCAATTGAGTATACTTTCATTGAATTATCGTTATTTGGATAGTTTGGGGGCGTTGCGCATCCGTTGGGGTCGTCGTAGGGGCTCGGAAGCCGGTGATGAATCTT